>CAUYRH010071803.1:0-43399 GCA_963574655.1 Perodicticus potto
TACCAAGTAAAGGAATTATAGGGTCAAATGGCAAGTCTATTTTTAGATCTCTGAGTATTCTCCAAACGTTTTTCCAAAATGGATGTATTAGTTTGGATTCCCACCAGCAATGTAGAAGTGTTCCCTGTTCTCCACATCCACGCCAACATCTCTGGTTTTGGGATTTCATCATGTGGGCTGTTCTTACTGGCGTTAGATGATATCTCAAGGTAGTTTTGAGTTGCATTTCTCGGATGATTAAGGATAATGAGCATTTCTTCATATGTCTGAAGGCCGTGCGCCTGTCTTCTTTAGAGAAGTTTCTTTTCAGATCTTTTGCCCATCCTGAGATGGGATCGCTTGATCTTTTCTTGCAAATACGTTGGAGTTCTCTGTGTGTCATCAATCCACGAATGGATTAATAAACTGTGGTACATGTATACCATGGAATATTATTCAACCTTAAAGAAAGATGGTTACTTTTCCTATTTCATATTTACATGGATGGGGCTGGAACATGTTCTCCTTAGCAAAGTATCTCTAGAATGGAAGAAAAAGTATCCAAAGTATACACCCCTAACATGAAGCAAATTTATATCTTTCAAGTGAAGGCTACAACCCAATTATTGCACAAGAAGACGGGGAAAGGGGAGAGGGAGGGCAGCGGAGGAGAGGGTGGGAGGAGAGAGGATAAAGGGTGAGATCGCACTTGTGGTGCATATTTGAAGGGTCAGGAGAAAACTTCTAAATATGGATCAAAAATGTTTTCACACAGTAAATGAGAAAATCTCATGAATGTTATGTCAATCTGGTTGATAAAAATATCTCAGATTGTATGTGAAATCCGCACACTGTACCCCATGATTGAATTATTGTACACAGCTATGATTCAATAAAAAGAAAAAAAAAAACAGAAACAAAAAGTCTTTTCTTATGACACACATTTAGGATTTTCTAGAGGACTCTGTGCGTGTGTGTGTGTGTGTGTTCAAGTACATAAGCCCAGGGATTAATGTACATGTTACAATGTAAATCGCATCCCCTGTCTTTAGTTTCAGGATACTTTAGTCCTGTTTTTTTGTTGTTGTTGTTTGTTTGTTTTTTCCTTCCATTGCCTTGTTCTCTTAGTCTGGGACTCCTGTTAGATACTCTATAGTCATCTTACATCTCTGCTCCCTGTTTCTAAATTTTTTCTCTTAAATGTTTCACTTTTTCTCCATTTCCTTCCATGTTTGCTACCAAGTCACAAATTTTGCAGTCAACAGTGATTGTTTTAATAAGATGATTCAGATATTTATATTGGATTTCCAAACACTTTTTCCTGTTTTCTATTATTTTGTCACCACACAATGAGTTTATATGATATACACATTACTTTCTGTGGTCTCATTGAGGCATCATAAAATTATTTCTAAAGCCTTCTTCTGACATTTCAATCACTTCTATTTTTTTCCAGGCCTAGGCTTTCTGTTTGTTCATCTTATTCTCTGTATATCATTGTGCTGGTTTTACTCAAATGAATGGTAGCTTCTGGTGGTTCATGGACATGCATGAATTGGGTTAATGGAATCAGGTAGCATGAAGTTTTCCTACATTTATTCCATTCTTATTTCTACAAATTTTTACCTTGAATGGAAAGGCTCAAATAAGTTATGTGTACGTAGTCAGGCTATTTAAACCACCATGTTATTCTTTAGGTGAATAGGTAGTTTTCTCAGTTTTAGACTTGCCCTTTGCAAAATGAGATTTATTCTAGTAATAGAGATTTTTCTCCTCAGTGGAATTGCTTTTGGCTACCTCTCTCGGTCTTTTTGTATCTTCTTTCTTTCTCTTTTTCTTTCTCCCTTTCTTTATTACTCTCTCTCTCTCATAAGGATTTAGAGTTATATCTCAGACTGAGTCTGAGCCCTCCCTAGGCGGTCAGCATATTTTCAATTTTTGGAATTTAGCATGGGGTAAAATGCTTTTGTGCCTGCTATTGTGTATGAGTGTGCACGCATCTGTGTGAGCTCACGCACACATGTATGCAACTGCACACACACACACACACACATATTCAGAGGTCAACTAGGACCATTATGTTAAATACAGCTTTGGTGCATGTTCCAGGAACCCATTTTATTTTCTGTGCATTTTGAGTTTGGTATTTCCCTGCATCTGTGATGACCGTAATGATGATTTTCACTCGCTTATGTTTTATGCTCTGGTTTACGTAGTTGCATCAGGACTGATCCATCTGCTTTTTACGTCAGGACTCTTAAAAGTTTTTAGATTTTCTTGCCTTTCATTTGTATGGACCCAGTCTTCATCTTGATCTGATGTTAAAATCTATATTCTTCCAACTTAATGTTTTACTTTCTTTATTGACTGGACAAATATAAAAGAGGAAAGACACTTCCTGTTATTCACTACAATGTTAATATCTGAGTATATTTGAGAAATAGTGACAAGGAGGCAACTTCCTAATCTTTTTTATGCAGAATTAGATCTTGGCTATATCTTAAAGTTACATGGAGCCTCAGGTTGCTCATTACTGGCTTGAGATGTTTTCATTCCCAGGGGCATTTGCATTTTAATAAGAAATTCTTGTAGCATAAAAGCCTTTAAGACCAAAAGAAATTAATCTCTAAAAGTAAAATTTGAGATATTATGACAGAGCTCTTGGGGCAAAGAAGAAAGAGGCAGTTTTAAGTGGTAAGATTTCTCTCTACTTTCAAATTACATCATACCTTATCATAAGACAAGATTTAGCAGGGAAAAGTCAGAAATTTTATCAACTCATATTTCCCATGAGAAGTAAAATTTATTTTAAATAGTAAAAATATTAAAGCACTGTCAAAAGCACATCACGCTATTTATATATTTTGAAAACCATACACTATGGCTTTTTAAATTTTGATATAGTAAATCATTATATTAAATGCTACTTTTAACTATTACCCAGTTCAAATAATCTTCCTTCTAATTCCCACCAACAAGCTTATTCAGATGATTAGTACGAAGTGTGCAATATGAAATGACACCCACATCTTTGAATATGAATATAGTGCCTGGTGTAACATCAGGCATTCTAGAATAATTAATAATATTGATTCTGGTGAATTTCTCTGATTTATCCATATTCTGAATACCCATAAATGAGTCTGAGATCATAGCTGTAAAAACATCTCATTAAAAACAGACTTCTCCTTTTAAGACACAGTAGATCAGATAAATGACATGTCCAAGAATTATAGACTCTAGACATTCCAATATTTTTTTTTTCCTTCTCTTTACTAAGACTTGTATAAGAGTAGTGAATCCTGGCTTCCCTTTCTTCCTTATTTTCTTGCACATTCTACTCCTAAACCTATCCAAGTAAGTAGAAATGGTGACTGACACCCTCAAAGCTGGAACTTATAGAGATAATAGCAAATAAGCTCCTTTTCCCTATTATTCTCAGAGAAATAAAGGAAGAGTTTTGAGGTTGAAAAGAGAGAAATAAAACTCCTATATCTAGCCAGAGAGCTCAAATAAAACTTTGACCAGCATAGAACTACAATTGCTTAGTGATAAAGTAGATACTTTGTTCTGCAAAGCAATACACATTTTCCTTTTATTTAAGTAACATAATTGTCTTCACTTAAAAATGAAGTTAAAATATTGGGAAAGGTTTTAGTTCTCGTTGTGGAACAAATACAGACTAGAGTATGTAAATATCCCATTCCTTAGAAAGGAGAAAAATATATTAAAAATTATGTACTCCCAAGTATTTATAAAGACAAAAATTTCTGGTTACCTTAGTCCATCTGATCTCTGAACTTTCTGAGTGTTGATCTGACCACTTTTATATATACCAATAACTGGTCTCACTCCATCAAGTAGCAATTTTCTTGGAAAATTCTCCTCTCTATGATGGAATAAAATATTTTTGGCCATCAAACAACTAAAAAGTTTTGGACTATAATTTCTGTTTATTTAGAAGAATTGTAGTCTATCCTACTTTATTTTCTTGACTGTAAGACGCGTTATCTTGGGTGCTGTGAAAATTACAGATGTCAGAGACAGAGACAGAGAAGAAACTCTTAAGTCACATGTCACAGAAAGAGCAGGTGTGCCCTCAAGGAAAAAAATTGTTTTCATGCAATTATCCTTTTAAGGAAAATAAATGAAGGACAAAAACTCACAGACCTTATCAACATCAGTGTGTTCCCTCTCTTCCTCCCTCCCAAATATTTTCCCCTGAAATGAAAGCAGCTCTTTAACCTCTTCAATTCTTGAATCATCTACTAAGTAAGCACTCAACACACTCATCAGAATAAGTGCTGAAATTTGAAAAGAATCTTACTGATTGAGTTTCAAAAGCAGCCATCCAACCTCATAAGAGTAACTTTTTTTAATTAAGAACTGAACAGTAGGTAGATTACAAGAAGATGGTAGAACAGATAAAAGAAGGCATTAGAATTGCAAAGAGGATCTTTGATAATAGATATGAGAAAGCACTCTAAATAAAGTGGCCCCAAATGTATTTTATGTTATAATTCAAGGATCAGATGGGGAGAAAATTAGAATGTAATAGTCCAAAATAAGAAATTAAGATACTTGGATCAGAGAAGAGGCTGAAGTATTTCATAATTACACTCTTGCTCCATTTATATAAAAAAGAACAATGGGGAAAATTGCAGTGGTTTGGAGAAAAATGGAAAAATATTAGAAGCCCTGAAAACCAGATGACTGATAACTATGAGAAATTTAACAGTGTCAAAACCAAGTGAACCTAATCTGTCCAAAGGAAGTGAATTGTAAAGTGCTGAGGATTATACTCTGTTTTTTTCTCTGAATTTAAATGGTATTGTCTTTGCTCACTTATTTTCCCATCAAGAACACCTCTTCCCCTTCTAAAATACTTGTTTATATTCTAATATTCTTCATTTCCTATTGGTTTTCTTAGTCAATCATGTAACAACAACAAAAATAAACAAATAGGGCCTAATTAAACTGAACAGCTTTTGTATAGCTAAGGAGACAACAACCAAAGCAAATAGACAACCTACAGAATGGGAAAGGATATATATGTATATTATGAATCAGACAAAAGCTTGATAACTAGATCTACAGAGTAGATCAACATAAAAAGACACCAACAATCCCTTATATCACAGGGCAAGGGAAATAAATAGAACATTCTCTAATGAAGATAGACAAATGGCTAACAAGCATATTAAGAAATGTTCATTGTCCCTAGTTATCAGAGAAATGCAAATCAAAACCACCCTGAAATATCAATATCACCTAACCCCAGTGAGAATGTCCCACAACACAAAATCTCAAAACTACAGACGCTGATGTGGATATGGAGAGAAGGGAACACTTTTACGTTGCTGGTGGGATTATAAACCTTTTTGGAAGAAAGTGTGGAGAATCCTCAAAGAACTCAAACTAGACCTCTCATTTGATCCTGCAATCCCATCACTGGGCATGTGCACAGAAGAAAAAAATCCTTTTATCATAAGTACATCTGCACTAGACTGTTTATCACAGCTCAATTTACAATTACAAAAATGTGGAAATAAACTAAATGCCCACCAATGCAGGAATGGATTAACAAGCTGTGGTATATGTATACCATGGAATACTATTCAGCCATTAAAAAAGATAGAGACTTGGGAGGTGCCTGTGGCTCAAGGAATAGGGTGCTGGCCTCATATGCCAGAGGCGGCAGGTTCAAATCCAGCTCTGGCCAAAAACTGCAACAAAAAAAATGATGGAGACTTTACATTTTTTGGATTAAACTGGATGGACGTGGACACATTTTTTTAGTAAAGCATCACAAGAATGGAGAAGCAAGAATCCTATGTACTCAATTCTGATATGAGGATAGTTAATGACTTAGTACATGGTGGTGGTAGGAAAAGGGGAGTTCAGGGAGAGGGAAGGAGGGGGAGTGGGGGTTTGCGAGGTGTGATACCCTTCTTGGGGATGGACACAATTATAAGAGGGACTTTGCCTAACAAATGCAAGCAGCATAACCTGGTTCCTTGTACCCCTCAGTGAATCTCCAATAATAAAAAAAAAAAGAGAGAGAGGAACAATTAATAGGAGTTCATTACTAAATCACTGGATTCTTCAAGCAGGTGTTTTAAATAAGCAAACAAGATGATATGGCTGGACCTAAAGACCAGTATGCATGTTTCTTAATACCATAAGCTTGTTAAGTGTTAAGCTGTTAAATATTATAGAGTCAGGGAACACAACGGAGGAATCTAAACTAGGGTCTTCCAGAGGGAACACCAGGGAAGAACATAGGCATAAGCTTTGCTTTAAAAGGCTGGAGAGACATGTAGAAAGAAGAGTAACGGGAGAGTGAATCAAGTCAGCAGAAGGAACAAGACCAAGGGCATAATGACAGGCATATGAGATGTTCTCAGAAGGAAGAATATGCTGAATTTTATAAATATAAATAAGATCATGGCCTTCCTCTGGTTAAAACTCTATAGTGGTTTCTCACTATAACTACAATAAAATGCAGTTACATCCATGACCTTCGAGGTCTCACATGATCTAGTTGATATATTTGCTGCCTACTGCTCAAGTGTCGTCTCCTTTTGTCTTCTTTCTTGTTCATTCCAATTCAACCATTAACTTTACTTTTAAAAATGTTATTTATTTATTTTTGATACATACAAATTTATTGGGTACCATTCAATGTTTTGATAGATATCTATCTTGTGTAATAATACAGTAAGGGTGATACTTACCATCTATGTATTTATCATTTCCTTGTGGGAGAGACTACAAAATCCTCTGTTCTAGTCATTTTGAGATATGCAATATTTTACTGTTAACAATAGTTACTTTTCTGTTCCAACAGAATACCAGAATTTATTCCTCCTATCTAATCGTCACTTTGTACCTACTGAACAATCTGTTTATTCTCCCCTCCCCTACCTCCTCCCTGGTCTCTGGTAACCACTGTTCTATTTCTGTTTCAGATTCTACATATGAACTTGAGATCTTAGAGTATTTTTCTTTCTGTGCTTGGCTTATTTCACTTAACATGATGCTCTCCTGATGCATCTACACTGTTACAAATGACAGGATTCCATTCTTTGCGATGGTTGAATAGTATTTTACTATGTATGTATACCATATTTTAATTTTCTATTCTTCTGTTGGACACTTGGGTTGATTTGATGTCTTGACTGTTGTGCTGCAGTTACACAGGTAGGGAAGATGTGGAAGTCTCTTTGACAGGATTATTACATTTCCTTTGAATATATATCTAGTAGGACGATTGTTGCAAATCTATTCTTAATTTTTCAGAAACCACTATGCTGTTTTTCATACTGGCTGTGCTAATTACAATCCCACCAAAAGTGTTTGAGTATTTCCTTTTCTTCACATCCTCACCAATACTTGTTTTCTTTTACCTTTTTGATAATAGTAACTGGAATGAAGTGGCATCTCACTGTGATTTCGATTTGCATTTTACTGACGATTAGTGATACAGAGTATGTTTTTCTATTTGTATGTTTCTCTTGAGAAATGTTTATTAAATTATTTTGCTCATTTTTTAAAAATTAGGTTTTTATTGTTGTTGAGCTGTTCAACTTCTGTGATATTGGTTATAACATCTTCTTTTTCATCCTTGGTTTTATTTATTTGAGTCTTCTCTCTAACCTTTTATTTCCTGAGCAAAACTGAATTGTTTTTACTTTAAAGCTTTGTGTTAGTTTTTTCTCTAATTGGTACGCTCTTCCTTCCACCCATCTTTGTATGCCTGACTTCTCCATTTCATTTAAGACTCAGCCCAAATAGTACGTCCTACAAAATTATACTTTTATCATACTCTACAGTTTCTCTCTATCCATTAATTTAAGCAGTTATGACTCTTAGAGTTTATTAATTTATTAATTTTTCTTTTCCCCTGCTCTGAACTCAGAACATGAGCCATAGAAATAAAAAAGATCTTTTCTATTTTGCTCAGTACTGTCTCTCTAGCATCTAGTCCAGGTTCTAGCCTGGTGCTAGAAAAATTAGTTGGTCTTCAAACTGTTCATTGTCAGTTTGTCAATATGTAAAACAACACAGCATTCTTTCACCAAGAAAGTCTTTCTACGAAAAAAATAAATAGATAAATCAACTGAGCACTGTTTCTAGTGACACAGTTAATTTACATTGTCGTACAAACGTCCTATCTGCTCATGGGCCCTTAAAAATTTATGGAGTGTTCTGGTCCACAGACCATACTTGTATAGCACTGATCTATCTTCTAAAAGAGACAGGAGGTTTTATTCCAGAATAAGCTAGAATATAACAAAATTATATTTGATAGTTTTGGTAGATTGTAGTTATATTTCAAATATCATAGTCAGTTAGTACCAAAGAATTGCTTGTGCTTTGCTTGAGAGAAGTAGGGTGATGTTATCAGAATAGTCTCTGAAAGGCTAATTCCCTGAAGCAGTAGAGAAAGCTTAATACAAAAGTAACTAGAAAGTAGAGAAGACATGGAAATTATCTAACATAAAGGAGAGAATAAAATTTTGTTTTTTTCACAACAGATCAGAATATTGTGCACCCAGGAGAAAAAGGACCCTAAACTCAAAAGAGGTTAGTAGGCTTAAGAAACAATTTTCAATATCTGAGAAATCGGAGGTGGTGAAGATTTCCATAAAGGTAAATCAAAAGATTAAGACTTCAGTAAATCATTAAAATATGATGCTGAAATAATCTACCTTTATGGAGTACCCTCTATGCAGTAGGTACTGTGGCACACCCATTATTGTCAGCTAATTCTCTGAATAATCCTTTGGGCAGATGCTGCTGTTATCCATTTTATTGTGGCATAAAGAGATATCAAAAAGCAGAATGAGTATTTACGCACAAATCTTAAATGAGAATCTATGCTCTTAACATCTGTACAGGAAACCTTGTTTACATAAGATGCTCAACCACAGAGATTACAACAACAACAAAAAGTGTAGAAAATTTTTCTAAACATCTAGATATTGTTAGTGATATTCATGATTGAAACAGGGGTATGAATACACGGTGATAGGTGCTACAAAATAATTTTTTGTCACAGGACCCTCAAAAGCTAAATATCTAAAATTATGGATTCTCTTCTTTGCATATTGAAATATTTTCCATTACCAAGATCTCAAAATCAGAAAAGAGAAATAGAATATTCAGGAACTTGAGTCCTTCTGTATAAGAATCTCTGAATTTGTGAATCTGTGTTTTTTTTAAAAGATCCCCATGTGAGTTTGATGAACAGACAGGGTTAGAAACCATTGCCTTATGCTAATCACTTCTGAAGAAATAGTCAGAAGCTTGCTCAATGCCAGATGGATTGCATTTGGACAGTAAGAGGAAGATAAAGAAAAATGAAAGCATTAAATAGAAAAAAAAACATGATTTTTCCTGGGTATACCCCTGTCAAGATGAATTTTTTAAAACACCTTTTTACCTCTTTCAGGTACATAAGGTCTTTTACAGCAAATTGACAAAATGTACTAAGTAGAAAGGTAATTGCATATTCAACAGGTCCTACTTGGTCCCTTGAAGGAGTAAGGAGTAAGTGCTCCAGGGACAGAAACCACAAGGAATACAGTATAATCAGTATAATCCTTTGGGAAGACAGCTGGAAACCAACTGTTACCATCATCACATGTTGAACAGCACAAACAACCTTCTGTACTCAAGTGAATAGATGTGGCTTTGCCAGCAAGTTCTTCATATCAAAATCACATATATTAGGAATATTTTTTTCTAATGGTAAGTTGATATTCTGCCTAATGTTTTGACATGTCATTGTGTCTCTTACACTTATAAAGTAACAGGAATCCTTAGACTAGGAACCAATACAGACAGTCTCTGAGTGACAAATGAGATAGGTTCTGTAGGTTTGTTCTTAAGATGAATTTGAACATTCATAAGTGTAAATCACATGTAAATTGGTTGTTTGTAACTTGGGTACTGTCTGTATTGGGAAAATCTCAGAAAGTAGATCTCATGTTGATTTATGTTCTTTTGCACGCTCATTTGTGGCTTAGAGTATATTTTGATTTAATTTAACCTCACATTCACTGGTCATATACATCTATTGAAATATACTTATGCTGTGGACTTGTAACACCTTGTATAACATTGCCAATACCCATTATATTTAAGTATTGTTTTCAAGTCGATTTACCCTAAAAGAGCTTAGGAAGAGCAGCAAGACTATTTTAAGAACGTCAACATTATAATTAAAATGTTATTTGTTCCTTATCTGTAGATTTTAATGCATTGTGGGACATATTGGGTCATTTATATCACAGATAATGATGATGCTAAGAATACTTCATAATTGAGATAAATAAATCCTAAATGGATGTATTTTAGAAATAGTACAAAACATCTGTATTTTTCACAGATTGTAAGAGAATTTAAACAAAGTATCTTTGATATTTAACTCATAACAATGAAGATAGAAATAAAAGAAGGCATATGCCAGATGTTTGCCTAGGTTTGGCAAACATTCATTGGAAGATTATGAGGGTTATTCATTGAGAGAAAGTCTAGCTATTATCTGTTTATTTTTCTAAAAATGGTAAGAATAAGAAAAGTTTACCTAGAAGGTTTCCAATGTCATTGTTTGCACCGTGTATACAAGCAAGCAAAAAGATTTAACTGTGAATAGCTGCTAATAAAGGGTAATATTAGGACATATTAGTATGGGGAAAATAAATAAAGACATTTCCATTTAGTAAATGTGTGCGCTATCATGTTACATGACATTAAATGTACAAAAATGAGATTCATTATGATTAGTATGTATTAAATTCAGATATTAATGTTTAATGCCAACAAAATTTTGCTTACTTGAAATTCATGTGCATAGTCTATGCTTCCAGAAAAATGGTAAAAAAGAAACCTCTAACGAATTTATTTTAAAATTGTTGTTATATTTGCTTCAAAACAGATGAGAAAGTAGAGACAAGTATATGCACCAAAGAAGAAGACCAAGAAAAAAAATAATAGATAAACATTTATAAATTTGAAATTTGTTTGGGGTTTGGTGCAAGTGCAAAGTAGAGTTTGCAGTCATTTTTCATTTCATACAAATAAATCTTCTTAGTCTGGGCTATATTTAAGGGGATATAATCTAGAAAATGCTTCAAATCACTTAACTTTCTTTCACCCAGAAGCATTTACTGTGGCTGGAAGGCTCTGGTCAGGAAATGAAGGTTTCTAAATTGTGGCTGGTTTTATCAGAAGGTGAATCTTTCCAAAGAGAGAGGATCAAGGATGTGAGGAAAGGTCCTGGCCAGGAGCAATAGCAGAATGTGTCACACTGCCAGCAGCAGAAGGAAAATGAAATCTAAAAATGAAATGTGCTTTTTGAAGGATGCATCCTTTCTGTCTTCTCCCCATATGTGATCAGTTCTTGTTGGGTTAGCATACTCCCTTGGCTTGGATGCCCACAGCAAGATATGAAAAGGAAAACTAAGTTTTTTGGCCAATTCATTAAATTTTTAATTGTTATAGCTTTTTGGTTCTTATTGCTTTATATAGGATTTCAGGAGAGATTCTGAAGAAGATAGGCCTGTTATCTTGCATCTGTTCTCTGCCTAAGCAGGCTTCTCTCCCAGAATGTATTTGGGAGAAAAAGGGAGAAACAGAGTCAAAGGTGAAAACTAGCATGAAAATGATTTATTCCAGTAAAACTTGGGCAATGCATCCATGTCATCCTATCAGCTGTCAAAAATGCCACCAGTCTTTTTATTTATTTGTTTCAGTAATACTCTCAGAAATCATCAATCTTTGGAACTGGCACTTTAATTAAAACCTAAAGGGAAGGGAAGTGGTTGGTAAGAATTTGTGCGCACATGTTTAAGTGTACATGTATAAATGTGGGCACTGATATGTTTTTGGAGTTTATGTGTATGCACATATGTTGTTATGTTTTTTCACATGTACACATTTCCAAGTGTCATCATACTTTATGCACTTAGGGTTTATTTAAAGCCATACTTATGATTTTTGGAAAACTTATCTACAACCCCACCAAGACACATCTAAAATTGTACTAAGTGAACATATTCTTTAAAGTAGAGCTATTGTAAATCTTGTCAAAAATAAATATTTATTCTAAAACCTGAATTAAATACCTTTTTGTAACTCTTTAACTTTTAAACAAGAAAACTATGTTTGACACTACTAACTCTGGTCAGGAAGAGAATGATTAGACCTGCGAATCCTCACAAATGGGACAATGCCTAAGAAACCAAGTCTGAGGTTCCTACCTTTGGTGAGAACTCTAGTTAAATGCTTCTATTCAGGCTCTCCCTCAGAAAGATGATAATATTTCTGATTTCATCTTCATTTTCCTTATTAGTGGCCTTCTCCATCTTGGGCCTAAATCCCTCCCTTCTGCTATCACCTGGATAACCTGTCCGACATTTTCCATCTGGCGAACAATTGGATATGCCCTCTTCTAAAAGGAACTTCTTTGTATGAACCCCAAACACCACAAGAAATTTTTCAAGGAACTGTCTTTAGCTAATTTCCATGCTGGATTACAAGGAATCATCATAAAAGTTTTATGAGTTAATGTAAGTGGGAATTTTCTTAGTGAGGGCAAAACCATGACCAATAAAAGTGACTGTTTAAGGAATGTCAGATTCTAGCAACATAATAAGACACATAAAGAAAAAAATACTGGTCTTTCTTTCTCCAAAAGCTTGCACTCCAGTTGGGTTGTTTCTCTACAGTTCATGCAACAGTGCAAAAGGGGGATTATTGTCAAGATTGTGCTCTTATTTACATAAACTTAAAGGCCAAGAATTCTACCAGTTCTGACTGTTTAGTGTACACACCATGATTATTCACCCAGCAGGGCCCTGGTTGCCTACTGTAAAGGACTCTTTTTCAACAATCCACAACCACCTTCATGTTAACAAAATTAAAAAAGTAAATTTGGAAGGTGATTCTGGACAGGGACAGTTACAGGTGAGATTTTACGAGTCAGTAATAAATAAAGAGAGACCTTGCTATGGTCACTAAGAAAGAAATCTTCTGTAATTGGTATCTTCTGGACAAAAAGAGTATTATAAAGATATAGATATGCAATATTTTAGGGATATCGGCAGAGAAAGGTAGGTAACTCTGTATTGGCAATGAAATAATTGATGATCCTGTTTTGCTGTTTATACTCAGGATGAAGGTGAAAAAGCAAACATTGCATGTTATAGATCCTTGGTCCTCACTCTTTCTTTCCTGGAGATGGATCATCTTAGGTCAACAGTGGCATCTTGGTGACCATCACCTTGCATAAAGACGCAGATGTGTATGGTTGGGTGAAGGTAGAGGGGAAGGACTGTGAAAATGGGTATGTGAAAGTAGGAGATGCCAAGTGGTTCTCATGGTCATGGAAGAGTGAGGGGACAGAACTTGTATAGGGCCAAGAGGAGAAAATTGTAAGGGCTCTAATGTGTTAGTTTGCTAGGGCTGCCAAAACAAAATACCACTGATATGTGGTGGTAGCTTAAACAACAGAAATTAATTTTCTCACAGTCCTAAAGGCTCGAATTTCAAAATCCAGGTGCTAGCAGGGTTGGTTTCTCCCATGGCCTTGGAGTACTGATGGCTCTGTCTCACTGCCTCTCCATATGGTCATTTCCAGGCATGAGTGCTTCTGGCATCTCTCTGTCCTAATCTCCTTTTCTTATGAGAACACCAGTCAGATTGGATTTGGGTCTTCCCTGATGGCCTTGTCTTAACCTCTACTACAGACTCAAAATTCAGTCACACTATAAAGTACTGGAGGCTAGAGATTTAACACATGCATTTTGGAAAGACACAATTTAGCTCCTAACACCACTTTACCAGATACTCCAAGATGCTATTATCAAATAAGGGGATTAGCTTGGTCTCGGTTACCTACACAGACTACCAAAGCCCCAGGATTGGTTTTTGTTTGTTTTTCTTTCAGTATTTTAGCAATACTAGCTTTAGGTTGATATATTTGTGATAGTACTAAATGTATGTGACATTTCCACCCTTTATGCTATCTCTTCTTCTGGTTTTATTAAGTTGCTATTCATAACCACCTCTGAAGTAAAGCACTGTAGTTCAATGTTCATCATTCCTTAGATCATGAATCACAAATTAAATGCCTATGGGGAATGAGAAGACAACACAATGATGAAGTTGGTCCAACCTAGGCCAATAGCACTGGTGAACTGGAAATCAGAAAGCACATGACCCGTATAATGAAGTGTTATTGACTTCTAGCTGATTAGAGTCATGGGGAAATTCCGGTAGTAGTAGGTTTTCTGATTTTCATGGGGAAATTGGGAATACAGATTTTAAGTGAGTGCTTATAATTTTTAAATTTTGTGAACTATTTCAAATAAAATAAAATTCTATATTGGCCTCACTATATATTACCCATTAAGACTGAATCTTGAATCTATTAGAGATACTATTTCAGAGAAAATGGTCAATATAGACATTGTCATGCAAAACAGAAAAACTATAATAGGCTACTCATTCACACAGAGAAACAGACATTTTTGCTTTCTAGAATCCATTGTACGTGAAGCACTATGTGTGTTTCACCTTAAAAAATGCTACTTAGAGCGAAACACAAACTACATGGACATTCCCAAACAATAAGAAACCATGCCCCGTAAACCATTAATCAAAGGAAGGCTAATAGAAGGGGTGGACAGGGGGAGAGAAGCAGAGATAGGAGAGCCAGTGAAATAGGGGATGGTTGTAACTCAGAAGAGAAGTCATCTGAGGGATCAGAGCAATTCAAAAGACCTTATGGATGGAGTGGTACTTGTGCTGGTTTTGAATCATGAGTAGTAAAATGACTTTTAATTTTAGGATGGTCAAGGAAGAACTAGCATGTTACATTTGGGAAACAGAGAGGGCTCATTCTTAATAATGGAAGCCATCCTTCTGTAAAGTTAAATTAAATTAATTAGCATTTTCAGTTTGTTATTATTTCTAATTGAGTTTGCTAATCTTATGACCTTTGACTAATATAGAATCATTGGCAAGAGAAGAAAGAGAACCATACACATTTTACAGAGAAGAAATTCACAAAC
Organism: Perodicticus potto; assembly: GCA_963574655.1. Taxonomy (NCBI): domain Eukaryota; kingdom Metazoa; phylum Chordata; class Mammalia; order Primates; family Lorisidae; genus Perodicticus; species Perodicticus potto. Next base: position 15,063 of record CAUYRH010071803.1, read on the forward strand.
TTCTTTCTAAGGGCCACATGATCTCTGTGCAAGGATTCAACTGTATAGTAGCTTGATGCAGCCACAGACAAAGCACAAATAAATGAGTGTGGTTTATCCCAACAAAATTTATTTACCAAAAGAGGGAAGTGGGAAAGACTTGGACCAAAAACTATAGTTTGCCAACCTCTGATCTGGAAACAAAAGACACATTCATATAGGTGAAGGGTAGCAGAGCAGGGAAAAATCTTCCAGAGAGAGACCCTAACTAGTGCCACGCACAATATTGGACATGCACGAAGTGATTAATATGTTTTTATGGAAATATAAGAAGGGAAAGAAACAGAATGGCAGGGAAATAATGGCTAGGTGGTTTTTTTTAAAATGCAGAGAGAAATGTGTGGTGCTATGTGGGATAAATAAGAAGCAAATGAAATGAGAGACAAAGCCTATTTGAGGAAGGTAAGTGGAAGAATAAAAGCTGAAGCAAAGAGGTCAAATTATTCAGAAACTTATCAAACAATAGGGCAGGAAAGATCCAGTGGTTTAACAGTAGGTGATGGTACAAGCCCATTACAATGAAAGAACTCATAAGGGGAATTTGGGTTGCTATTCAGTTGGGTCTACTTCTTTGAACTAGGGGCTAATCAACCTTCTAGGCAAGACCCAATTTTCCTTTCAGCAGCTACCCCTAATTTCTCACTTCATCTCTAAACAACTATTCCGTCCCTGAGGGGCAGATAAACACATGAGCAATAAGGAGACATGGGCCACTATTGGTGCTCTGCACAACTCCCATGCACCAGGCCCAGTTGACATCTCTCCTTATTTCGGAAAGTTCTGTTTATACTGGTGAGGTATGAATTATCCCATAGGCACAGTGTGGAGTCTACAGAGTATTAAGCCTTACAGATGTCATTAAACCAATGTTCCCAGCTGAAGTAATTGAATGCAGCCAGCAGGAGACCCAGAGAATTCAGTTTATCGAGGGGGTCGTTGTTAGTCTTATTATCTAGTTTAACAATTTGGGGATCATCAGATCACATATCATCATAACTCCCTTCCTGCCAATGTTTTCCTCTACTCCTTCAAGACCCGCCACTGAATCATTTCACAGTATGCTTTAATGACAGTGGATATGGGATTCACTGTGGTTTTATAATGGAGCTGCAGCTGCCAGGCTTGTCTAAAGAATTATAAGGTCTCTTTTTCAAGCATAGTGAAATGAATATCACATCAAAAATAACATCCAGGATTTAAAATAAGGGTACTTAGATGCAATTTACAAGAACCTAATTCGCTTTTTAGTTTTTCTTGTAGAGTAATTCCTGAGCCCTGAGACAATGGCCTTTGTGTGAAGTACAATATGAAGTGAGGATTGGCTCGGGGTGAGAACTGCCTGTACTGGTGATCTCTGTCCTACCAAGTCCAGCTGACATTTTATTCACATCCCTGCACGGGTCACACCTGGCTGGGTGCCTCGCATGTTAAGAGCTGCCCTATAATGGAAGCTAAGTTGGAAGGACGAGTTGCAAATTGTAAATTGCAAACTTCCCTTGTGTTTCTCAGGTCTTGGGAGGAAGCTGATTAACATCCTCTTGTTATTACTTTACAAACTATGGTAGGACTGAGATGTGTTACAGAGAAGGTTTTTTAGTTAGCAAAATGAAAAATAGTCAAACTACATTTTGTTTTTAGCCAAATTTGGAATATTGTTATGAAAATACAGGAGAACCTCCATAGTTGACCACCTCTGTGCATTGACTGCCTCCTTAAGTTGACATAATTTTCCTAGACCAGATGCACCACATGTGCCCAGTAGTATAGAAGGCCTAGCTCCTTATGTTGATTGCCTCTGTATTTGACAAGAGCATTACAGTCCCTTGGGTGGTCAACTTATAAAGGTTCTATTGTATTTAAAATCAATTAGAGAACTGGACCATACACCAGTCTACAGACTATAACCTCAAACCTTGAGTTATTCCTTTAGTAAGGCTAGTTAATGTCTATGCTGTCATCAGTTCTAATTATAGTTTTAATCCCATTTTAATCACACAAGTACCCCCATGTGGATGGATATTTTCTTGTACTGAGGAGAAGAATAGATACAGTCTCTTTTGATCACATGTTTTCCATGCTCCTCCTTTGTCATCTCTGTGCTTTTTCGGATGGTAATTAAAATCTGTGAAATTCAGGACTGAATCCAATAGTTAAATAATTTATTGTATATTTAACAGACAAGCTGTACTCTTCATTTGTTGAAGGTACAATTAAAAACACATAAAACTTTAATTCATATAAGGTGTAATTGGTAGGTTTGAAGCCAATTATGGTACCAATGTACTTGTTCTCCGATTTTAACTCCTACATTAGTTTTCATTAAAAATCTTACATTAAAAGAAATTGTCATTAATTGTCAGGGAAAGCTATCACTAAACCTAGCAGGTGGTATCTGTTAGCAAAGCTAAGATTACTTAGGGAAATGGCTCCAATGGAATCATTTCTTGATAACAACTGTTAGGCACCCCCCCCCTTCCCCCACACATGCACCCTATGATATTTTATACTAAAACTTAAAGCATATTCTATAGAAGATTTGCTCAGTTAAAAATAATCCAAATTAATTAATTTAAAAATGAAAAAATACATATTTCCAAGGTATAAAATCAAAAAATATTAAAATACTAAAAAACCACAATGAAATAAACACAAGTTACAAGACAATAAAATGGGCAACTTTTGTAAGAGATAAATGTGCCCTAAAACCAGGATTACCCAAATTAAAATTGCAAATGATGCTAGACAGTATCTCTTCCACATTCTTGGTTTTCCTAAGAGGTCTTTAGAAAGAAAGTCAAGCCCATTGATAAGGTTATACCCCTGGTCTGAAGCCTGAAGTTTATTTCTGCCCCTTTTGGTTCCCATGTAATGGGAGAGGGCTATGCTTACTATTTATAGTCTTAATCAAAGGAGTTCTAAAAATTAGAATTCCTTCTCTTTGGCCTTTTCTCCAATTTCTACACTTTCTATACTTCCTTAATTAAAGACACTGAGTGGAAAAATATATTGTACTAAAAGGTAAGGGCAGTGTGGAATGAACGTAACAAGGAGTAGAAATCACGCCATCCCAAGGGAGGCTCATTTCTCTAAGCATCTTGGTTTTACTTCCAGGGCAATGTTTTTTTTTGGTATTTAAATGATAGTTTGTGTACAATGCTGTCATAAACACGGGAGCACATACATATTGATTTCATTTCCTTAGACTATATATATCCAGTGATAGGCTTGTGGGATCATATGGTATTTCTATTTTTAATGTTTGTCAGAGCCTCCATACTGTTGTCCATAAAGGCTATGCTAATTTACATTCCCTCCAACAGTATATAAGTTCTTTTTCTCCACATCCTTGCCAGTAATTTTTTTTTTTTTGAGACAGTCTCACTTTATCGCCCTCAGTAGAGTGTTGTGGTGTCACAGTGCACAGCAACCTCCAGTTCTTGGGCTTAGGCGATTCTCCTGCCTCAGCCTCCTGAGTAGCTGGGACTACGGGTGCCCATCACAATGCCAGGCTATTTTTTGTTGTTGTTGCAGTTTGGCCAGGGCCAGGTTCGAACCTGCTACACTCAGTATGTGGGGCCAGCGCCATACTCACTGAGCCACAGGCGCTGCCACCAGTATTTGTAATTTTTGTCTTTTTGATAATAACCATTCTAACAGGGTGAGGTAATATTGCATGGTGGTTTTCATTTCCATTTCCCTGATGATTAGTGATGTTGAACTTTTTGAATACATCTTTTTGCATACTTTTTGTATGTATTTTTTTTTTTTTTTGAGAAATTTCTATTCAGATCTTTTGTCTACGTTTATATCAGATTATTGGTGGGGTTTTGCTGTTTAGTTGCTCATATACTATGCATATTAATCCGTTAACAGATGCACAGTTTAAGAATATTTTTTCCCATTTTATAGGTTGTCTCTTACCTCTGTTGATTGTTTCCTTTGCTGTCCTTTTAAGTTTGATATAATTCCATTTGTCTGTTTTTCCTTTTCTCGCCTTTCCTTTTGAGGTTTCATTCAAAAAATCCTTGCCTGGTGGCCCAATGTCATGGAGCATTTTACCCACCTTTCCTTCTAGTAGTATCATAGTCTTTTTTGGGGGGGTCAGTAATGTTTAAGTATTTAATATGCTTTAATTGATTTTTTAAGTGATGAGAGATAAGGGTCTTATTTCATTCTGTGTATGTGGATGTCAAATTTTCTCTGCACCACTTATTGAACAGACTTTTCCTGAACATGTGTGTTCTTGGAAACTTTGTTGAAAATCAGTTGGGTGTAAATGCATGGATTTTTTCTGGGTTTTATCTATTTATTATTTCCCTGGCATAGACTTATTCATCATAGACACTTAGAGCCTCCTGATAAACTCATTTAACAGAGATGAGTTTAGATGCATAGAAAGAATGAGGGATTCGGATCCCTATTCTAAGATGCTGTGAGGTGTCAGCTGGTATCACTCACTGGCACGACTCTGATACTTGCATGATACCAACTGCTCACCAGACCAGGGGATTGGACTAGATCTATAAATAAGAGTATCTTTTCACTGAAATTCTGTGATTTTGTGTATTATATAATGAAAGAATTAAAAATAAAATATTGCATTACCTCTACCATGGCTTGGCCTAGCTTATCACTTCTTAGATTATCTGATTTTTCACGAATTAAATGCCCTGCTGTACTATTCCCCCACACTAATTTTGAGAATATATGTGCATTTTTGAAAAAATAGTTTCTGGGTTTGGGCTTTTTGTTTTTGGTGCTTTGATTAACAAACTATATAACCAAGGAAGGAAAACTTAGGAATGTGTCCAGGAGGAGCAAATTGGAGGAGTCTTTCTCAACTCTATTATGTGTTGGGGGGAAGGAGGGTGAGCACCATCATCTTTAGTCATCAATGTTTTGGAATGTAAGGTTTCCTGGGAATACATATGTTGTGTTATGTTATGACTTATAGTTTTAAAAAGTCAAATAGTGTCAAAAGGCTTATAAAAATAGCTTTGGGTTTCTGTCTCAAAACCTTTAGAACCTTTTCTTTATCTTGGTGTTCTGAGATTTCATGAGGTGCCTTTTGAGGGTCTTTTTTCATTCATTTCGTTGGACACTCAGTGGGTACTTTTAATCTTGAGTTATATGCCTTTCACTTTTGGAAAATTTTCTTGTATAATTTCTTTGATAATTCTCCTCTCATCATTTTTTTTCTAGAACTTCTATTAATGCAGTGAAAATGGAAGAAGATTTAAATAAAAATTTCTCAATTACACAATCCAAACTATAAAAATAGAAGTGAATGGAGACAGATGCCAGGTATTAGACTAAGAGTTGACATATATTAGTTGGAGGGCTATGAAATTTATTGAAAGTCTTACTATTACTGTTTAAATTTTTCAAAAGCTAAAAGTCAAAATAGATAGGAGAAAATAATTTAGGCTATTTTGAAATTTCATTATTTTTTGGTGGGCAAGAGGCAACTGCCTACTAAAGAGTTGCAGGGAAAGGATAAGACTGGACTCTAGGTATGAAGAAAATGAATGAGAAGGTTGCAGGCAGGAGTCTGCTCCTTCCCAGCCAGTGCTGCCATCCCCTAGTTGCTGGGTGTGTGGGCTGACATATAACAGAATCCCCCTTTCTATAGGCTTGTCATGGTTAACCAGGAGCTGCCTCTTCATACAGGGCTGTGGACTCACCTCTCAGAGCTCAAAGATTAGATGGTGGCTGACTGATGTGAGGGCTAAAAGTTTCGACCCTTGCCTCAAAGTGAGGTTGATTCAGGGATTCAGTGCATGCTCTGGAGGTTTTTACGAGAGCAGACTGAAAGAAGTCTCCAACTAGTACCACGTGATTACACAGTTTTCTCGCCTTGCTCATTCCTCTACTCTCCTGAAAGCTTTCCCTCCATGTATCATGTGAGCAAGGATCCTGTTTTCAGGCTGTGCTTCTAGAGTACCCAACTTAAGACAGCAGTTATCCTTTCAAATTCAAGAATTCTTTTCTTCCCCCCACTTGAATCACTCTTGTTATAGCACTGTGTCCTTTTTGTATGAATGTGATATTTTTAAAGGTTTTAAAGTCTTCTCTGCATCCTGTCTCTCTCTAGAATCTGTTTACTTTGGTCTCTTCTTCACAATGAAGGTTTTCCTGAAATGACTGGCGATTCTTGGCTATCCATTCCTATTTAAGATAAGAACACCAACAAGTGGTTTGGAAGCTGTGTTAGTCAGGATTCTCCAGAGAAAGGGACCAACAGGATAGACAGTGTGAATGTTGTCAGAATCAAAATGCTAAAAGAAAACAACACAAAACAAAAACCCTGACAATCAGGACCACAGAAGGTCATAAAGACAGGGTCCTCATGATTGTATGGCCTGTGCTCCCCAAACTCCACAAAACCCACATTCTTGCACAAAGGTCAAGCAATCTCTCTCAAAAAATGCTCCTGCACAAACATCTGCCCAGCAACTTCCCATCAAATCTCAGACCAGAGCATTCTCATTGATGATATTTGTAGCCAAAGAATAATCATTTCAAAACAATAATGTAATGTTTCTTATTTTTCCTTTAAACATCTTTTTCTTCCTTTATCTCCTTGAAGACACGCGCTTTACTGTGGCATGCATTCCCACTGCAATGCCCTATTTTTATATAAATATTTTATCTTTTAGGGAGCCCGTGTGTTATTTAGGTTGATATAGAGAGATAGATAATAGAGACTAAGTCAGGGGACTTGGAATGCAATTATGGAGACTGAGAAGTCCCAGAAGAGGCCATTTGCAAACTGGAGACCTGAGGGTACTGGTAGCTATGTACAGTCCAAGTCTGAAGCCTCAGAGCCAGGAAAGCTGATAGTATAACTCTCAGCTGAGGCCAAAGACCTGAGAACCCTGGTACAAGTCTCAGAATTCTAAAGACAGGAGAATTCTGACATCCAAAACAGAAGAAAGTGCTCTCAGCTCTAGAAAGAGAGAATGCCCTTTCTCTACCTTTGTTGTTATATCTGGTCCCCTGGCTGATTGGATGGTGTTCACTATATGGAGGGTGGATATTCTCCACCCATCCACCAACTCACATGCCAATATCCTCTGGCAACACTTCACAGACACACTCAGAAATGCCAGTTTATCAGCTATCTAGGTATATGTAGGTATCCCTTAGTTCAATCAAGTTTTGTCAAAAATTAACATTCACAGGTATTCTGGTGAGATGGTTAACTTCTCTTTGGTGGACACCACTTTCAAGAAAGTTTAAGCGCCACTGGCTTCTCCTTAGACATGCCCATTTAGCTTCCTCCAGGGTGTTTCAATTTCTCTAGAGCAGCCTTCCTTTTCACTCACTGGGTTGTATAAGCTCGCTTTCCTGGCAAGTATGGTGGAGTAGGAGAAAAGGGTCTTCAGAGTCAATATTCAGTGGAGACCTAATTTTGTTTTAGTCCAATTTATCCTTGTTTTAGTCCAATTTCTCACCCTTGTCCATTTTAAGCCTAATATATTTGTCTTTAGGACCTCTAAGATTTCATTTTTTCTAGAAAACAAACCTACCATTCCAGGCAAGAATCATGGTGGGAAAGGTATAACTACATATCTGATTCCTTATATGAACTTTCAGATAAGCCCCTTGTTTTTATGGCCTCATCACTTATGTCATCCCTTCCAACTACCCTTGCTTTTTATCATCCCCATTAACACACATTTTGTTTAGAATAGCTCTTTCTACAATATTTTATTCATTCAACAAAAACTTATCTAGTGCTTACCATCTGTTACTATAGGTCTAAACAATCTGCAAATAGAACTCACTTCAATATCACAACACTCCATGAGATAATATTACTATCCTCATTTTACAAGTGGGGAAACTAAGCATAGGGTGACCTGCCCATGGTCACATAGCTAGTAAACGGCAGTACAAAATTTTGAATTCAGGCAATATGGCCCTAAAATCTTTGTTCTTTGTCTGCTGTACTGGTTCTCTAATTTTGGATCTCTTGCCATTTTGCCAACATCTTAAGTACAAATTGGAGTTACAAATGTATGCATATGTTGAAGTCAGAATTTCTGTCTCCAAACTTGTTGTTTTGGAGTGAATTTCAAGAGAAGGGGCTTACCAGGATTTTTAAAGTTGCTCCTATGGTTATAGTTTCTGGCTGGGCATAGTTATTTTCCTTAAGGCCTTAACATCTGGTTAGATAAGAAAGAGTATTTAAACAGTATAACTTATGTGGGGGGAAGTATAAAGCTCCATCAACACGCATTGATTAATTCCCTGGAGCTTTTAATAACATCTGATTCTGGGCAAGTCTACCGAATGTTTTCTTTTTTTAATAGCTTGATTGAGATATAATTTATAGTTGTGTAAGTAAATTATAAATAGCCTATATGTTTTAAAAGTACAATATGAGAAATTTGACAAATAATGGTGAAACTATTATCAAAATCAAGATGATACATCCATTATAACAATTTTTTTGTGCTTCTTTGCCATCCCTTTCTTTCATCCACTTCACACCCTTCACCCAAGCCAACTACACCTCTTCTGAAGCCCAGCTCCTAGGAAACTGATCTGCTGTTACTATTGATTAGTTGGCATTGTCTAGAATTGTATAAAAATTGAATCGTGGAATCATAAATCATGTAGCTTTTTTGGTCTGTCTTTTTTTTTTTCCCTAAGAATCATTATCTTGAGAGCCATCCCATCCATGGTTTTGCATTCCTGATAATTTATTCCTTTTTATTGCTGAGTAGTGTTTCATTATATGGACAGGCCCCATTTGGTTATCCATTTCCCTATTGATAGATATTTGGGCTGTTTCCAGTATCTGGCTTTACAAATAAAGCTGTTATAGTCATTTTTATAGAAGTCTTTTTTAAGCACGTGCTTTTATTTCACTCAGGTAAACACTGAAGCATGGAGTGGCTGGATAAATGAGTAGAAATACATTTAACTTCTTAAAAAAGTGCTAGACTTTTTTTCCTAACTAGTTATACCATTTTACATCAGTCATGTATGAACTTCCTGGTTTCTCAGTACTCTCATTAACATTCGATATGGTTGGTCTCAATTTTAGACATTTTTACAGGTGCTATTTCACTGAAGTTTTAATTTGAATTTCCCTAATGACTAGTAATACTGAGCATCTTTTCATTTGCTTATTTATGAGCTATACTTTTTTTTTTCATGAAGTGGTGGTAAACATTTTTTTGTCCACCTACTTTTTGTCTTATCATCGAGATTTGACAGATATTCCAGATCCAAATTCTTTGTCAGACATATGCCTTGCATTTGTTTTCTTTCAGTCTGTGGTTTTCTTTTCATTCCTTCTAATAGTCCTATTCAAAGTGTAGTTCTCAATTTTGATGAAGTCAAATTTGCAAACTTTTATTCATAAAATAAAACCAGAGAAAGGTTGATTCAAAGTTGCACTTAAATCTCCTTAACACGTAGTTTGGTGTATTTCACACAATTTATTACTAACTCTGAGGAGAAAGATTCCCATTCAATTTGTCCTAAATAAAAAGGTACACACTCTCATCTCAAGGGATTTCTGAAAGAGCAGCCTCTAACTCTCACCTTCAAGAACATTATTACTAGTGAATTGTCTCCTTTAAGGTAAATTTCTGGGGCCATTTTGAGGATGTCTCATAAAGGACTTTGTTCTATCGGGTTCCACATCTGTTTTCAGGCCCCACTGGGTTTATTTTTTATTTTCCCCTTTCCACAGGCTATGAGGATTCAATCCACTGTGCTGTCCTTTGGAAGTTAACACCCACTCCTCCTTTCTGAGTTTTTCTTCTAGCAAGCATGCCTGCAGAATAAGAAGCTAAATTTCTGTTTTCTCTTTCTTAATGTCCTGAAGATAAGCACCAGACCCTTTATATTTTAAGAAGTTTAGTACTAATCACTATGGGAAAACAGATGGTAATAGCAAAAATAGCATTACCATGAAAGTTACAAAGGTTCTAGAAATTTTATAAAATTCTTACAGTTGTATAATCTTGTCCATGGCCCTTGGTTCTCTCTAAAAGAATAAGAATCAGCCTATTGTTTACTGTTTTCCTTGTTTGTGAGTAGCTTCCCATCCCCCTCTAGAAAAGGACATTTTCTTCCACCCATGCCACTCTTTCTAATCGGAGAACGTGTTAAACTCCAAGGATCAAAAGAGGAAAACACCGCATTTCCCTAAGTGTGAAGTTTATACGTCCACAGCCATTCAAACGTGGTGATAGCCAGAGTCCTGAACAAGAATGATTCCTCTGGATATTTCTACACAACGACTTGGGTTTATGTAGTCAAACCCATCCAAGGAAATCTTGGGAAACAAACAAAATTTAGATTTAAAATCCCATTAAGTAAATTTCCAGAGCCTAGGAAACCAAGAGACAGAAAGATGCTCTGTTGTTTCTAGACATTTGCAGACAGATTCTGAGGCTTTTTTGGCCTCTAAGTGTTCTGAAGCATGTCAGGATCAAAAGCCAGTACAGGGCAGCCAGAAACAAGATATTCCACGTAATAGATACTGGTTAGTTACACACAGATTTCTGGAATCTGAAATGAAGTTTTGACTTGAGTCAATGACAGAAGCAGCAGTGCTGGGAAACTGAGTCAGAATGGTGATACCGAGTTGAGCCGGTGTGGAGGCAGGAATCATTTGGGGACACGGATTACATGGAGCAGGCTCAAAGTATCACCCTGCCAGCACAGTAAAACATCCTTGAATTCTTCCCATAGTCAGTCACATTTGGTTCTGACTTCTCTTTCATCTGATCTGCCTTAAAGACAACCTCATTGCCAATTATCTACTCCCTTAACATGGTAGAGGCTCACTTGAAACTGTTCTCTGAATTCACAGGTGGGTAGAAGTTACAGAAACACCTACTACTTATGTAAGACATAATGAAAAAGATATACATTTATGAACAAATATCATAATGAGACAAGTGCAATACTGCGATGGTCCATGGGATATCAGGGAAGACCACCAACAAGGAGATTCCTGCTTAAGTCCTTCCTGAATTGTGGATTCATCCTCCATAACATCTGCCTTCCTTTAGAAATGCATAGACTGCAGAAAAATAAACACAAGGCTCAGAGAATGATGCATGCACGTTTCAAATCATTGACTGAGTCCTAGGAAACAGACTTCAGGGAATTTGAGGAAGCTTTTATATAGTACATATGGAGAATGTGATGACCCTCTGGTAAGCAGGGAAAGGACATTATCAAATAATGATAACAATTATTATTTGCTGAATGTGTACTAAGTTCTTGGTATTCTCATTTCATTTCCTTCTCACAAGTACTTTATATAATACAAAATTACCTCTATTTTCTGAAGGAGATGATTGAGACTCTGAGAGGTGAGGAAAATTCACTAAGGCTAAGCAGTCAGAAAGGGCTGGGGCAGGCAGTAGAGCCCATCAATATGACTGTAAGCTCATGCTGTTAACTCACCACATGACCTTACCTCTGTAATAAAAATAAAAGCTCTTGGAGGAGGTTTGGGTGCAATATGTTTTGAAGCGAAGGTCTTTATGTTCAGCCCACAGCTTCTGAGCAGGCATATGCCTGATTTTGTAACTGACTCAGAGACTTCTGAGAGGTGAGTAGGTGCTCACCAAGGTGGTGCCCCAGGAGAAAGTGAGTGTTTCAAAGAACAAAGTAGGCTCTCCAGGGGAGATCTCAGTCAACGATGGACTAATGATCCAATTACCTGCCATCCATACTCTTAAGGAAAAAAAGAAGAGATTTCTTCTGACCTACTGTTTGAAAATGGGGTATGAAGTTGCCTCATTAAAAGAGGACAGTAGAGCCTTCTATTTTACTGATAATGCTTTAATGAGGGCTGCAGAAGAACTGGCCCCAATGTCAGCCAAGACAACTAATTAAACTTGGAAATTACTTTCCTGCATTGGACAACCAGAGAAAACACACTTCCCTTTCCCAAGCTATGACCTCTTATGCAGCAATGTCTCCTTCACATCAGAGTCCTGATTTTGTAAGACCCTGGGATAATCTGAAGGAAAATGGCAACTACTTTGAGACTCCTATGAGCATAGAATTGAGGGATAAGAAATTCTAGCAGAAACCAGAACAGATTTAGACAAAAACTGATTTAGATCTCTCTATTAGACTTATGAAAAGAAGGAACTGAATATTCTAGAGGCTTGGAGAATTTAGCTCAGTGCCTCCATCTTGGGGTGGTTGTGAATATTGAATGAGTTAGTGCAGCGATTCTAAACCAAGGGCTATTTTATGTTATGGGGGCATTTGACGATGTTTGGAGACATTTTTAATTACCACAACTGAAAGGGTGCTACTGGCATCTAGTGGGTAGAGATCAGGAATGCTGCTATACATCCTGCAGTGCACTGGACAGCCCACCTTCCCCTCCCCAACACACACACCAAAGAATTATCCCACCCAGCTGTGCTGAGATTGAGAAATCCAGGGAGGGTATAAAAGCAAAACTCTTAGGACATATCTGACATATAGTTAGCTCCGAGCAGTGTCAGCTATTGTTTTTATTATAAAAAGCCAGCAAACACAGCACTGTTTGGGTGAAGGCACTGCTCCTCCTGCTACAGCCACCAAGCACTCACCTTTTCAATTGCCTCCCAGCTGTTTAACCAGGAACTTAACCTGGCTATAAGTCTTCCTGCTTTTGGAGGAAGACCCCTACATAGTTCCAGCATCATTAGCTCTTGGGTCAAAGTCTAGTGTTGATGTATCTGATGGATGAAATATACATCGCTGATCATGCTTGAGCTAAAGGCACAATGGAAAAGACAGTTTGTGACATTTTCAGGTTTTATAGTGAGTGGCTGGACCTGTTTCCCATCAAATCTCATAATGAGAGGCATTCCCAAATAGAGGAAGGAATAAACAAAAAAGAACAACATATTTCCATTATACTGAGATGTTGCAGTTGGTGATTTGGAAAGGTGATACAGATTTACTACCATCTAAATTGGTGAGAAAATGGAAAACAGTTTACCTTCCTATGTTGTTCTAAAACAGTGGGGAGTTTATACTGAGGAGTATAACTAGAAGACAGAGAAAAACCTCTATTTTAGGCCTTTGACCTTTTTATTCTGCTGAAATTATTAATACTAAAGTTAGTCTTAACATTCCAATTATCAAACCGTTACTTCTAGTCTATATCTTAGTATATTTTCTGCAGCATTTGACATCTCATCTCTGATTCTCTATATTGTTTAAAATTCTTTATTCTCTTGATTTGACACCCTTATTGGTCTCTTTGGTTAGAGTGTTCTCTGATTGTCTTTTAAATCCCAAAGGTGTCCACGGCTTGATGATTGGTTTTGTTCTCCCTCTGTGTATGTTCTCATTAATCTTGTCTATGTCCATGAATTCTACAAGAAGCTAAGGCTAAATGATATTTACATTTAAGGTCTTGCCGTAGCTTTCTCCACGTATATAGTCAACTGCCTACTAATAATCTCCACTTATTTATCTTAAAGAATCTCTACTTGGTTGTCTCAAAGTCAACCTGTCTAGAATGGACACCATTATTTACCTTTCTCCTTTATTTAATTTTAACCATATTTTCGATCCTAGTCAATGTTGCCAATATTTGCTAAAACATCCAAGTGAGAGAAATAGGAAATATTCTAGGCTTTTTATTCTCCCTTATGCCCAGGCCCAATCAGTGATTAATTCCTTTTGAACCTATCTCTTTAATATGCTGTATTATCTCCTTCCTCTGCAAACAAAAATTATTTGTTACTCAAATTAGATAATAAATTTCTTGAAATAAAAAATGCCTTATTTGATTTTATATTTATAGAACTGAGATCACTTGTGTCAACATGACATTATTATAAAGATAAAATTAAAAACCAGTAAATGATTTTTGTATTTGTTTCAGGAAATTATTGCAAACTAGTCTATCCAAGCAATGAGTTTTCTCATCTGGCCATACAGTTCTCTTACTGGACAACTTTCTTCCTACTTGGGTGAACAGTTCATTTATCAGACAACAGTTTTCTTATCAAGAGCTTTATGTCCATTTGTCTACCAATCATAAACTATTGTGTCATGACTTTTGCCTAATCTCAACAACTTCCTCACCTGAAAGTACCTACTTTAAACTATTTGAGTCCAGTCCGCTAAATCCTACAAATACTCTCCCCTTATGTCTTCTTCACTGATAAGACCCTGTTAGTACGGTTCTTCTCTTTGTTACAGTATGTTTAATAAAATTAGCTTTGCCTGGTAAACAATCTTCTCTCATGGTGGCTGTGGAGGAGGCAACAGTCAACAGGTTCAAACATAATCTCCAATACACAACAGAAGCTTGAGAAAATGTACATGTATGTGGGTATGTTTGCACTAAGTAACTAAGAAGAAACTTGGGAAGGGAGATCAAGAAGGTATTAGTCAAAGGGAAGAAAGTTTCAGTTATATAAGATAGATAGGCCCTAGAGGTTTACTGTACATCATAGTGCCTATAGGAAATGGTACAGTATTATATATCTAAAAATTATCAAAGAGAATAGATCTTATGTTAAGTGTAATTATCTCAAGAAATAATAAATAAATAAGAGATTGGGAAGAAATTGTTAGATATGATAGGCTTAGGCTATAGATTGTGATAATGGTATCATTAGTGTATATTTATCTTCAAATTCAAGTCATATGGATTAATTATATGCCACTTTTGTATATAAAAAATTAAATGAAAAATAATGTTGAATTTGAAAAAAAAAGATATATGTTTCTTCTTATCCATAATGAAAGGCTCCTGTGTGACCTGGCAGAAGTATGTCATGGTTCTCATGCAGTAAATAAATGTTGTCCTCACAGTGACAATAAACTCAGGTATTGAATGTAAGGTAAATGTATGAAGAGACCTCAAAAAACTCATTGAAAATGGAATTAAAATATAAAATAAAAATAAAAACTTGATTTCTCTACATAAGCTCCATTAAGTTCAAGATATTTTTGGAAGCAAGGATATCAATTACTTAGCCCATCTCTAAAAAACTGAGGGCCCTAGAAATTTAACCATATCAATGTAGAATTTCTCTCCATTGATTTTGAAGCTTAGTTTTTAGCAGTATACAGAATTCTTGCCTGAACATTGTTTTGTTTAAGAAGGTTAAATGTAGATGACCACTCTCTTTTGGCTTGAAAAGTTTCAGCTGAAATGTCCGCTGTTGCCCTGATGGATCTGCCCCTGTAGGTCAATTGGCACTTACTCCTGGCTGCTTGAAGAATTTTCTCTTATTCTTGACTTTGGACAGTCTCATTACAATGTGTCTTGGAGATGCTCTGTTTGTGTTGAGATGACCCAGGGTTCGATATCCCTCTAAAAGGAGTGTGTTGGAATCTTTGGTGATGTTTGAGAAGTTTCATTTGTGATATCCTCCATGAGGGATTCCATTCCTTTGGGTTGTTCTTCACCTTCAAGGATACCAATAATTTGTATGTTTGAATGCTTCATGAAGTCCCATAATTCCCTAAGTGATTGCTCTACTGTTTCTCTTTTTTTCTATCTTTTAAATGCCTGGGTTAGCTCAAGAGCCTTATTCTCTAGCTCTGAGATTCTTTTTTCTCCATGGTCTAATCTGTTCTTGGTACTTTCTACTGCATCTTTAAGTTCCCTGATTTACTCCTTCAATTCTTTAAGCTCTGCTATATCCTTTCTAAATTCTTTATATCTTTCATTCATTTTTTGGGTCTGTTTAAGGATTTCCATTGCTTATTTTATACTTTTTCTTCAATTCTCTTCACTGTTTTTGCCATCCATATTTTAAATTCCCTTTCTGTCATTTCCACTATTTCTTTATGGGTAGAATCCTCTGTGGGGGCTACCTCATGTTCCCTTGCAGGGGTTGGGGGGTTGCTTTGTTCTGGTTTTTCATTTTACACTGTTGGTGAGACTGCAAACTAATATAGCCTTTTTGGAGAGAAATATGGAGAATCCTCAATGAGCTCAAATTGGACCTTCCATTTGATCCTGTAATTCCATCACTTGGCTTCTATCCAGAAGAAAAATATAATTTTATCATAAGGATATTTGCACTAGATTGTTTATTGCAGCAGAATTTACAATCATGAAGATGTGAAAGCAAACTAAATGCCCATCAACCCAGGAATGGATTAACAAACTGTGGTATGTATATATCATGGAATACTATTTAGCCATAAAAATATGGAGACTTTTCATTTTTTGTATTAACCTGGATGGAGTTAAAACACATTCTTCTTAGTAAAGTATCACAAGAATGGAGGAGCAAGAATTCAATGTACTCAATACTAATATGAAGCCAATAAATGATTTCATAAACACTCACATAAGAAAAAAACTCAATTCAATTCAAGTTGTGGGGAAGGGAACAACAAGGGGAGAGAGAGGAGGGAGAGGATTGATGTGCTCCCACTTAATGGGCACACCTCTTGGGAGTGGAACACAGCTACATAAGGGATTCTACCTAACAAATGCAAAAATTGTAACCTAGTTGTTTATACACTCACATTAACCTGAAATTAAAACAACAACAAAAAAAAACTGAATAAGTTGAACTAATTGAGATGTCCATAGTATTGGCTCTTATTTGCACTATTAATTGTCAGTTCTCTTTACACAAATAAGATTAATTTTTTTCTCAAAAATTTATGTGGGTGCTCTGCCACCGTGAGTTTCATCTTCAATATCTCATCCCTTATTAAAATAAGTTTTCTATTTGTAAACTAATGATTTCTTTTAGGCATTGTCAGCAACAACTTTTTGTAAATCATCAGTGATTTTACCATTCTTTTACCCAAGTTTTACCATAAATATTGTTCCCATTTTAATTACACCAGAACTGATCTGATAGGGGGTCTTTGCAAACTGATGTCTTATTATTCTTAGTGCCTCAAACTAAATCCTATTCAAATATATTATCACAAGTTAGTACAAGTTTATTTTGTGCAAAAAAGTTTTGAAATCCACATCTAGTTTTTTTCATAATATGCATTTTCCAAGAAAATTTTAAAGACCCTCATGTAGCATTTCCTGTTGTTCAGTCTGAAAAAATATAGATATTAATACTCAGCTTTTTTCTTTTCCCTTTACCCTGGGCCATGTTGTGCCAAATAAAATGAGTCACTTTTGTTCTCCCAATTCTATTTTCTATTTTATTCATCTCTCTTCTTCCAGTACCTCTGCTTCTAGAAATTTAACCTATTAACTCACACTCAGTGTTAGAAGTTGTTCTGATAAACTCATCTATACCAAGGTGTTACCTTTAAGGGGAGATATTTGAACATGAAAACACCTTGATATTTGGAATAAATGGATGAATCAATAAACTAAATTGAATGAGTCAACAATGAGCTTTATAGAAGGTGGGGGAAAGAAGGATGATAAATTATGCAACATTGATCCTTGACATTCTGAAAATCTCCGAATTCACAAATACTAACAGTCTTTACTATTTCCCTGATGAGTCATTTACAAGGTACAAAATAGTAGGCAAAGCAAATGCCCACTGAATTGCAAATGCTGAGTTGATGAGTAATCTGATTGTCTAACTTACTAGCTAAATATTCCCCTCCTAGCCCCACTTCCTATACAGATACAAAAGAAGAAACATAATTAAACACATACCTCTGCAAAATTGCAAATAATTCTATGTTATAAACTTTTAGCACATAGTAACAATTGAAACTCAAATATTAAATCTAGCAATGACAAAGTTCTACTCTGTAGAGTATGCTTTTTATTCACTCAGTTACTCCAGGGTAATCTGTCTGAAATTAGGTCCTGAACTTAAATGCTTTTGTTTTCACTTTGACAGCAGTTACGAACAGAAGGAATTCAATTCAAGTGTTTACTGAAGATATAAATTAATTTCTCTTGGGGAAGTGAAGCAAAAATGATGACAATTGCTTCAAGTCACACAAGGGGTCTATATTTGTGTCTGATGTCGGTGATTACACATGGGCCTTCCCAGGAAAGTCCTCACTTGTACCTGTTTTCCCAGCATTAAATACAACCTGGAATTTGTCCAGAAGAGAAGTCTATAAATATGGATGCTAAGTTATAAGATCATCCCCTTCCTAACCCCGATAGTCTATCTCTCTAAATCTAAAACTTTAATTGGTTATTTTCATTTTTGTTTGGATAATGATTTTCTTGGGGTTTATAAAAGTAGTTTTCAGGCTGATCTATTTTCCTTGGAATGACAAAGTGTAAAAAGCTAATTCATCTTATGAGATGTCTTCTCCACTTACTCCAGGGGATACTTTGTCCCACACTTGAGAGAATCTGTGTACTTTATACTCATGAACTGTGAGAGTATTTAAATCAAATGAGTTATAAAAATATTTAAATAAATGATCTTCCCTCAGTCTCTACAAGACGAAGGGAATAGAACTGAACCTAAATCTTAAGAATCTTAGAGCTAAATGAGGTTGTCAGTTTATGGGCTGGCCAATCGACATATGAACGCATACATGTTAGCATTTATAGGGTGACCCGCAGAGGGGGCATGAAATTCTCAGACAGATCTTGCAATAAATACTGTGAATTTGTCAACTTTTCTGTACTTGAAGGAAAGGTTTCTCCTGCATTTCTAGTTTAAGCAGAGGCTCAAGATTTGCTTGCCCTGGTCGGTGGGAGGTAATCACGCATTCATTTGAACATTTAATTAGCATTAACTTAGTATTTGCTACCACCATCTAACTTCTAGCAGCACTAGCATGCATAAAATAGAATATCTGTTTTCAAGCATCATCTGATATATGGAGGGGGCTGAAAGCTGAAGTTTCATTTTTTTAATAGAAGCAAAAGAAAGAAAATAACATTTTAGAACTATGCAATTCTAAAAGGGCTCCTATTTGTAAGTTTTTAGATTATCTCCTATTGATCCTCAAAGGAACCTACAGAAGGCAAAATTGTCTTCTCTGGGAAGGTTATTTTTATTTCAGATAGACTCTTAATTAACTTAGGAAAATATTATACCCTAGAAATCATTGGTAACTGCATTTTGTTGCAAAGGGGGAAGAAACAACAACTTCTTGTTTGTTTAAAGAAGTGGAACACTGAATAATTCTTGAAATGGAAAATGACTCTTTATATATCATTTAGCATAATTATGGCCTCAACCAAAGATGATATCTATCAAGCCAAATTAGGAAAACTCTCCAGCGTGTTAAATCCAAATGTACTTGGTCACTTACTCCAGTGATAACAGCTTTTAATGTCAGGAAATATTTCTGAGAGATGAATGCTAAATCTTCTTTCTCTTATGAATACTGGGTTCTAATTTTCTTGTTCTTAATTCAATAGTAGTGGAGACAATCTGGCTGTTTTCCTAGAGAAAAGAATGTTAGAAACTCTTGTAAATTAAACCCTTGATATATTTGTTAAGATTCTTAAAATGTGGAATTGTATCTCAGGAAATAAAACACACACGCAAGAAACAGGGAAGTAAACTCACAAGCCATATAAAGGCCAGGACTGTGGTCCAGGTGAAAAAGTAGACTGGGAAGAGGAGGCTAAGACAAGGGTCTGAGAAAGAATGAAACTTGCAGTGGACCTTGAAGCAGGGTGGAGAGCTGGACAGAAAGGAAATACTGCAGAGGAAAAGAAAGCAGCATGGCCCAAGTATGATGGAGGAGGATTTTTAGTGTAGATTTAAACTTAATTTCTAACACCGGAAACCATATGCTATCAAACTATATTTATTTCATAATTATAATATGAGTAATAAAGCCTTACTAAATAAAACAGAAATATATTTAAGATAGAAAGAACAAAAAAAATTACCTCTAACTCAACATTCCCTTCCAGCCTCTATTGATGTTTTAACCTGGTTGATTCCAGACTTATTCTGGACATGTTTAAAAGCATACTTTTCTATCAACTTGACTTGATTGTGGATTTTTAAATTTAATATTGCAGGATAAAATCATTTTCCATGGTAACTATGCTTTTATTTTTTTCATCAAGTATGTCTACCAGAGTTTCATTTAATACTACATGCACAGTTTTATCTCTGAGTAATTTATTATTTTTATAAATCATTTTGCTATTAAAATCATTGTCAATAACTCTATTTTTCCATTGTGTAGTCCCCACAAGAGGATTGTGGTAGAGTGGATGAAACGTAGACTTTGAATTAAATAGGTCTAGTTTTGATTTTCAGTTGTGCCACTGAGAGCTTATGATCTTAAGCAATGCATCTAAGTTCTCTGGAGTCTTTGTTACCTAAAATATAAAATTAGCAGCACTATGGTTACTTTGTAGTACTATTTTGAGAATGAGAATTAATAATTGCAAAATGTGAAGTGTTTGAAGCATTCTCTGGCACATAATAAATGCTCAGAATATAGGTATCATTGATATTGTTATTAGTATTAAACTTCATATTGTATTTTGCTCCTGAGGGATAAGGAGGAATAATGACTGAAGCCATCTTGTCGTTGGATGGGAGGTGGGGAGTAAGGAATGGGAGTGGTAGGATCCCATAAGGAAAACATGAGAAATAAAATTCAAAGGAAAGTTTGCAGCTTGATTTTGTAGAGTTTGAAAGTCTACTCAAAGCCTGTCTCTTAGCCTCTGGGTACCTAGGATCTGTTTGTGATTCTAGAGCAAGAAAGTATTTTAATGAAAGCGATGTTCTAAGAAAATCAATAATTAGTCTTGTTTGTCCCCAGGTTAAATCACCCTAATATTGTTAACCTTTCCCTTTTGCACCTTACCTCTCACATATTAATCCTTTGATTCTCCCTGCAGTTTTCCAATTAGGTGGATGCAACTTTTATTCAAGTCTTTGTAATGATTCCTTCCCCCGAGTCCCTGCCCAAACACGGATAACTCCAAGGTTGGCACAGAAAATAACAATTTGAAATCGCCTGACTACACATCAGAAAAACAAAACAAGAACAGCAATTCTCTATTTGAATCCCAATTGCAAATCTTTATCTAGCAAAATGAATTAAACAGCCGAGTCCTGAAAGGTGACTGCACAAAATACTTTGGTAGGTATTTTATTTTTGAAATCTTTATATATTTGCATTCATGGAAGTTCTTCAAAGATTTATTCTTTCAATTACCAATCAAAAGAAGTCATAAAGGGAGAGCCAGTGGACCAGACAGGATTAGAACTGCCTCAGAAGACAGATGGACTGGCCATAGCATCTGAGCTTTAAACAACCTCACTGGCTGCTCAATCCTTGACCAAGTGACAGCTGACAAACAGTGGCTCATGGTAAGCTGTTCAGATTTCTAAAAAGCCACAGCCCCTGCTTCTTAGCCTTTTAAGATTGAGAGTAAATAGGGTGATTCTTAAGGCTAATTCATAAGAAATCAGAAACTTGGTTTTCTAAAGGCTGTGTGGGGGTGGCTAGCAAAAATAAGCAAATGCAATTTTTTTTAAATGTAAGTTTTCTTAAAGTTCTAGAGATATGCTTTCTTAGTTTCTTTTTAAAAGATTAATAAGCAAATAAACAGATGAAGCATATTACCATACTCTGCTTTTGGCACCTTTGCTGAAATCTATAATGTTATTACTACCTGCTTGGAATTAGATTTCATTCATTGCCTTCCTGGGAATGAACAGTGGTTGTCTAATTTTTGTTTGCTTGTCCAGTTTTTGTAATATTCTTCCCACAGGCTTTGGATGGACTTGCGTTCTGTTAATTTGCTTTTCCATGTATATATCACAAAGGTCATTGAAGTAATTAAAACAATATGAGTTTAAAAAATCAGCATCTAGAAACACGTAAAATACTTTTCATAAGAATGAATCTATTTTATTATTTTCCTAATATTGAAATAGAACTACATCAATTTCTTCTTAGACTCTTCTTCCAGTAAAGGCATGTCCTAAAACTGTAGATGTTTTTCCTGCACTATAATTTATTCTGCCACCCACATTAATTATTTGCAAACAAATGCTTACATGTGCTAAGGGAGCTTCTATTTAAAGGCATCCAATGTTCCTTTATAATGTTCATCCTTAATAAAGTAAAAGAAGTGAGCAAAACTATCTGGGAAGAGGGTTAATGAGAGGACTAGGGAGAGGGCAGGGGGTTGCTGTTTGATGTTTAAAAGGAGCTGTGGCTAGGGGACATCTCAATACTTGTATCTCTGATTTTCAACCCTTTTGATTTTTATTATCACCTCCTAAGGCAGGGTTTTGTTGTTCTTGTCTTAGGCATTTTGTCCTCTAACTCTTACCCTGACACTTTATATTTATTTTTGCACCTTGGTCTATACATAAAGTTATTTTTGTCTTCCTCCCACATTTGCTCCCCTGGGGGTGATATTATTCTCAAAACACATAAGAATCCTCGGTCTATGTGAGCTCACTGTCTTTAAGAGTGAGATCATGCAGATGATGTGGAATAAGGGGAGTCGTATTAGCCATAAGGGATTAATGGGCTATTTGAATGGGAAACATCAGGGCCAAAGTTCTTCACTTGGGGGTAAGATAAAGGGGAAAACTTTTTAAAGGAGGGACTACCAGGTGCTAGGCCAGTATGAAGTCAGGCATGAGTTCATCTGTTGTCCACAAAGAAGGTGATTTTCCATTCATTACATCCACATGAGATTCACTCATTCATTCCACTTACTTATCAGCTTCTATGCCTAAGGACTGGGCATTTTGCTATAAAGTGGCTATTCACTGGAAAATCAGAATTATATCATGTAATGATATTGCTGAGAAAGTTTTTCAAACAATTCGACTCATTAGGCTTTTACCGATCTTTTCATATGATCTGGGCCAATTATGGCAGGGATCTGTTTCAGTAGTTTTATACATTAATTTAAAGAGTTGGACCTTCTGCAGAAGACAGGTGCATGCCCTACAGACACATGAAAAACTGCTCATCATCTTTAATCTTCAGAAAAATGCAAGTCAAAACCATTTTGAGATATCATCTAAGTCCAGTAAGATTAGCCCACATCACAAAATCCAAAAACTATAGATGGTGATGTGGATGTGGAGAGAAGGGAATACTTCTGCCCTGCTGGTGGGAATGCAAACTAATACATCTCTTCTGGAAAGAAGTTTAGAGAGCACTTAGGGAACTAAAAGTCGATCTGCTGTTTGATGCTATAGTTCCTCTACAAGGTATCCAGATGGCCCAAAATCATTTTACAATGAAGACATTTGCACAAGAATGTTTATTGCAGCCCAATTCATAATTGCCAAGTCATGGAAGCAGCTCAAGTGTCCATCGACCCATGAATGGATTAACAAATTGTGGTATATGTACACCATGGAATATTATGCAGCCATAAAAAAGATGGAGACTTTGCCTCTTTTATGTTCACATGGATGGAGCTGGATCATATTCTTCTTAGTAAAGTATCTCAAGAATGGAAGAAAAATACCCAATGTACTCAATACTATTAAGAAATCAATATATAATCACCCACACTTTCATACAAAAGATAAAACACAATTATAGCCCAGAAAGAAGGAGAGAATAGAAAGGCAAGGGCAGGGGAAGGGGAAGGCCAGCTGGAGGGAGGGCAATCAGTGGGATCTCACCTACTGTACAGACTGCAAGCATACATGTCAAACATATTAATAGTAGAGCACAAATGTCTAAACACAACAATAAATAAGTGAAGTGAATGGTATGTTAACCAGTTTGATGTAAACATTCCAAACTATATATAAAATCAGCACATTGTATCCCATAAATGTAGTAATTTACACAGTTATGATCTAATAAAAAAAAAAAGTTGGACTTTTCCTAAATACAAAATTCAACCCTTTTGAAAGGGTTTCATTAAAGAGTAAGAGGTATGCTTCAGGTTTGGTGTGCATTGTAGGGACCAAGCCCCTTGGCCTCCTAAAAATTTACTAAAAACTCATTGTCATGAAACAGATTAATTAATAAGCAAAAAACTATACAAATTTATTTAACACATATATACAGGAACCTTCAAAATGAAGACCCAAAGGTGAAAGGGAAATTGTCCATTTTTATGCTTAGGTTCAACAAGCTATGGACAATTTTAGGGAAATATGATTGGACAAGAAGAGTAGGACCTAATGCTAACAGACAAATGGGAAAACCCAGCAAAGCCCATCCCGTCTGTCTGGATTTTTCTCAGCCCCTCTGAGCATGCACTTTTTCCTTCTGAGTGTGGAGCAGGACCCTCGCTGGAATAGGGGTCTTATGACCTATAGTCAAATCAGGAAGGCCAGATAATTTCTTTATGGCAGTTTCTACACAGAATAATTTTAGGTTTGACAGCTGGCTTTCATGAAAAGGAGTTCTGGTTTCTATGACCCACCTTCAAAGACTTAAAATAAAATAATTTCTATTCATCTGAATATAACTCATTTTCTCATAGGTATCTTGAGAGGTCTCTTAATTCCATTTTTCTATATCTGATATAAAATAATTTTCTTGCGTTATCCGGTCTCTCTTTTTTAAACATTTTCTCAAAGATCCAGATGTTTCCCTCTGTTTGTGCTGTTGGATGGCTGATTTTTAGTCCTCTATTTTGACATGTTGGATTTTCAACAAAGTAGCTTAAAGTAGCTTTTTTATACAGTGTAGTTTCACTATGATATAATGGAATTAATGTTTTTTTTGCTAAAATAAGAGACTAAAATGGGGTGAAATCAATCTTTTCTTTTTAATGCTAGCTTTTTCTATCTAGATGATTGTTACTGATGATCAGGCAGAAAACATATCGCTATGTTAACAAGGTCACTCAGACACAAAATTCTATTAATGTGGATAAATGAGAGAACTAACCTATCTGATGACAAATCAGACAAATTCTCACCTTGCATACTCAAGGTTCCTTGTTCAAATCCACAAGGATGAAGGAAAGCTGAGAACAAATTCAAGTGATGTACGTGACTGTAAAAATATCATTCATTTATCATCAATATTGACTCTTCTAATTTGACTATTTTTTTACTTAAAAAATGGTAGCAAACTAAATCAGGGAACAGTTTCAAATTTGTGTTTATATAAAAGACTTATCTATAAAAGTATAAAGAAACCTGCTGAGTAGAAAATTTCAAAATAAGCATATATATTTATTATATCATTGACATGTTTACTTTTTTTAGAATTAAAGGCACCGAACAATCATTTGCATCTTGAATGATAGTAAATGCATTTTGGATTTAGTTGTCAACTTAATGAAGCCTCAAATATTGATTTTAGCAAAACAGTAAAGTAGGAAATAAAAATAAAAAGGATCATTATAACAGTATCCCAGAGGGAATAACTATGGCCACTTCAGTAAATGATAAACTGACTTTAGTGGTGGTGTCTAGGCAAATAAAAATAAAGATTGCCTTGACTTAGTTTAAGCAGGATAAGAAATCTTGCAGGTTTATGGCTTCATAAATTGTTCTGAATGCTTAACATCCCATGAAGAAACAGCAAACAATGAAGATACTTCATTCAAGAATACAAAACCAGTACATATACTCAGGCAAAAGTCTTGTCATTCAGATTTAGCATCTTATTATCCATATTTGCATTGCTAAAAGGGCTTCTTTGACTATTCTCAAAGCGTTTCCACTTAGACATTAAGGACCATTTTACTTGTGGGTTTTAAACACCTAAGAGTCTCATTTGACTTCATAGCTAACTGAAACTTGTATATAAGATGATTTATTTTAATGCTTTATGACCTTTTGTTGAATACAGATAAATTAAAACTGCCCCGACAGTGTTAACAATTATCACAATCCAGGCTTCAGACAGAACTATAGTTAGGTATTATCTAGGGTGCACTGATGCTCTTAGATCCAATTCCCTGCAGCTGGTAACTGCAGAGCCAAGTAGCAGGACCACCTGCTCCCCAGATGTTCCTATAGATATAGATAGAATCTCTGAGGCTGGACTCATAACACTTTTTTCCTTAAGAATTGCATAAGATCTTTTTCAGATCATGAATTCCAGCAGGATTGCTGATGCCAACCCATCTGAAGATCCCACCAAGGAACTAGCTCAGCAGGAGGATGCAGGCTTTTTATCTCCCTGTCCTCCAACTTCTCCCCTTCCTCACTTCTCAACCAATCAGCAATTCCTGTATTTCAGGCCCCTAAAAAACCCTTATCCTCCAACTTCTCATGGAGACGTATGTGAGGTTTCCTTCCATCTTATTGTTTGGCTGCTCTACGATTATTAAACTCTTTCTCTGTTGCAACTCTGGTGTCTGGGTGCATTGATTTCTTGAATAGCAGGTTAACAAACCTATTACGGTTATAAATTACAAACACTGAAAATAAACTCTTCTTGCTTGTGATCGTAAGTTAACTGTTTCCATCAAATACTTTCTTTCTCATTGGAAAACACTAGGACAATTAGATGCGTTGTTTACTTGAGGTTGACAAAAAGCAGGATCATAAAATACTAAGTTTTGCATATATTGTACAGATAGTGGGGCATTGAAGATTAAACCTGTAATACCTATCCTCTTTTTCCTTCATATTTTAAGTATATTTAGAGTGCGAAAGAAAGGGATGATATTACAGGTTTACTCAGCTGTGTTCCACCTTCAGTTACTATTGTTAACTACTCCTGCTTTCAGTGTATATACAGTGCTATACCTCTTCTTAACCAGACTCTTGGTTTGGCACCTGTGGCTCAGCAGGCTAAGGCGCCAGCCACATACACCTGATCTGGCCGGTTCAAATCCAGCCCAGGCCCACCAAACAACAATGACAGCTGCAACCAAAAAATGCCTGGGTGTTGTGGCGGGTGCCTGTGGTCCCAGCTACTTGGGAGGCGGAGGCAGGAGACTCGCTTGAGCCCAGGAATTGGAGGTTACTGTGAGCTGTGATGCCATGCACTCTATTCAGGGTGACAGCCTGAGGCTCTGTCTCAAAAAAACAAACAAACAAACAGGACTCTTGCTATTGTTGTTATCAGGAATATTCTGATATTCCATTTCTCTGAGGTCTAATTTTCCCTAGAGATCCACGTGAAAATGTATGTACATGACTTATAATACGTTTACCACTACCTTAGTCAGCAACAACTTGATCTTTTTGTTGCCTTAGGCCACTTATTTGCCCTTATAGATTTCTGTGTTTTATTTTTGTAAGGTATTTAACCCACAGTTTTCCCTTACTATAAGACCTTCAAGATCACGAATATCAACTTATACACACATTCTTCTCCAGGTACAAAGGAAAATAAACTAAACCTACTACACAGACTTCTTATACACAATGCCAATTACTGTCAGTATTTGCTTTGTTTTTTTGAGATGCCTCAAACTAAATTGCATGTCTCATATTTGTGAAATATAGGTTTCCTTGTCTCTAAAATTCCATTCATTTTTTTTCTTGGATATGTTTGATTTGTATTTTTGCTGATCTTTTCCTTTCTGTTATTTATTTATTTATTTAGATTTAAGGGCTACAAGTGGATTTGCTGTAATAAACTTTTGGGTGCACGTGTCTTTTTTCATATCATGACTTCTTTCTCTCTGGGTAGTGGGACTGTTGGATTGAATGTTAAGACTTCTTGTAGCTCTCCGAGGATTCTCCATGCTATTCTCAATAGAGGTTGTAGCAATTTACAGTCCCATCAACAATGTATAAGTATTCTCTTCTGTTCTTCCTTTTTAAACTATTGCTAACATATTTTATTATTATATCTTTTTTGCATCAAATGATAAGTGACTAAATAAATAAAGTAGAAGGTTAATATATGCCTATAAAACCAGGTTTGCCTTATAGTGGAGCGCCAGGAGATAAAATTTCTTTTGGACACTGGAGCAACTTTTTCTGTACTTCTCTCTAATCTTGGTCTTTTATCTACCAAATCCATAACTATACTGGGGGTATCTGGACAGCCAGTTACCAAATTTTTCTCCCAGCCTCTAAGCTGCAATTGGGATGACTTGCTGTTCTCTCATGCCTCCCTAATCATCCCTCAAAGTCCTGCTCCCTGTTTGGGGAGGGACATACTAACTAAAACAGGAACTTTTCCCTCCTGGAGATCTAGTCATGATCAAAACTCTTCCCTTTAATTCACCTTCCCTGACCCCAACTTGGGAAGTCCCCTTTCCTGTTATCTTGTCTTCTTCTACTGTTAAAGTTATAGGAGTCGATTCCTGCATACATCATTCACGAGTAAAGTCCTGGAACCCTCCATCTTCTACGGAGGCTGGCAATGAAGACAGCCAACCACAGACCACCTACACTTGTAAGCCAAAAGAAAGTTTGAAGTTATTATTTAGGAAACAGCTAGAAAAATCCTAATATGGTTTTTTTTAGCATCACTGAATAAGTGCTTCTGACCTGATGCTGTTCTACCTTTGCCTATTACTGATTACACTAATCAGATTT
>CAUYRH010071805.1:0-12063 GCA_963574655.1 Perodicticus potto
CTGTCAAGTTTTTATATCAGGGTTTGCTGGACTCATAAAATGAGCTGAGAGATATTTTCTCCATTATTTTTCCTGGAATAATTTTTGAAGATGGGTATTCTTTCCTTCTTAAAGGTGTTTAAATTAAATCAGTATATCTCCTCTACTTACTTTTTAGCTGTCTCTTTTTCTATTATTTGGGTACTTTGGATATTACACAGCACACATCTAACTAATTACAGTATAGATTAAATTAGTACTCACTGCTTCCCAAACAGAGCAAAAATCCTTGCAAAAGTTTAACTCCATTTAACTCTTTCCAACCTCTGTGCTACTGTTTTCGTACATTTTTACTTTATAAGTTATAAAACCCTTAAAACAGCAGTTCTCAACCCATGGATCATGACCCACAGGAACCATACTAAAGGGCCATGGCATTAGGAAGGTTGAAAACCACTGCCTTAAAACATCAGTACTGTTCAATATTGAACCCACCTATTTCTTATTTCTAGTGATCTTCATTCCTTACTCAAGTTCTGTGCTTCCACCTGAGATCCTTTTGTTATAAGCTAACAACCCCCCCAAAAGACCCGAGTCTGTCTTAGCCTGTCTCAGCCTTGGTCCCCAGCATGCACCGCTCCTTGGGTTAATCCTGAGAACAGGTTTCTGATGAGGAAGTTCTCTAAGTTCCCTGACTCCCTAGCCAAACAATGGTGAAATCTCACTCAAGCAGAGTTTTCCAGGTTACTGAGTTTCCCAAGCTACTGAGTCTCCCAAGCCAAGCTGTTCCCATGCCAACCGCCACGATGTAACCCCCCGAGCCAACTACCTGACTGTAACCCCACCCTGTAACCGGCTCCGCTCCACTTTTGTACATGCTTGCTTTGCCACATCAGCACAAAAAGGGTATAAAAATCAGCCTGTACTGCACTTTGGGGCCATTTGCCCTTTGGGACAGCAACCCGCCTGTGCAGGTGTAATAAATCACCAGTGATTTGAACCTGAAGTGGGTCTGTACTTTTCTTATGGGTGGTGATAGTTACAACCCTTTTACCTCAGTCTTCACAATTCCTTTTCCTATTGCTTTTAGTGCAGATCTACTAGTGACTTATTCTCTCGGCTTTTGTGTGATTTAGAATATCTTTGTTTCACTTTTATTTTTGAAGGATATTTTTCACTGTGTATGAATTTGTGGATGGAAATCTCTTTCATCATTCAAAAGCTTCACCCTCTTGTCTGCTTGCTTCCAATAGTTGCAGCTGAAAGACAAAAAACTCTGGTCCTGGTTTATCATTAATTCTTTGAAAATAATGTCATTTTTTTCCTTTGGCTGCTTTTGGTATTTTTCTATTTTTTTCTTTCCGATTGTAATTATAATGTTCCTGGAGGAATTTAAAATATGTCATCCCAAAATATGTCATTTGGCATGTTTATTATTTTGAACTAACAGAAATTGAGAACCAGCCAGTACAGGAAGAGAACTGCTCTGAGACATCTTTTATTTGCATAATGAGGTAACCCTTCTTCACCATGTACTTCTACCCCTCAATTTTCCATAATTTGTCTCCACACCCTCCAGAAGCCCCCGACCTCTATTTCTTTCTATAGCTCAGAATGAAATAAGGCCTCAATCATTCAGCCACTTCCTTGTCTCTCATATTTTTGAGTCTCCTACACATATTTAAAAGTATTAGCTCCTGTTAATCTGTCTCAGGTCAACTTAATTTGATGAAGAAGCTAGGACGACAACAGGAAGAGCTTTTCCTCCCCTGCATTCTTAGGTTTTGTTTCTTTATATTTATGCTGATTGTGGATCTCTGAGCATCTTGACTTTGTGTGTTCGTGTCTTTTATAAGTTTTAGAAAACTCTTAGCCTCTATCTTTTGAAGGTTGTTTCTGCCCTATGTTCTTTTTCTATGCTTTGGGGTTGAGAGAGCACATATGTTACACATACTCAAACTATTTGGACATTGCTCCACCTGTCTCGTACATTCTATTCTTTCTATTCCCTTTTTACCTTCTTTGTGCTTTAGCTTGAATATTTTCAATAAATCTTTCTTTGAGGTCACTAAATTTGTTTTCTGCTATGACCAGTTTGCTGTTAAACCCATCCAATGAGGTTTGTAAATTTTTTTTATTTTTGAGACAGGGTCTTGCTCTGTTACCTAGGCTAGAGTGTAGTGGCATCATCATAGCTCATTGCAGCCTCAGACTCGTGGCCTTGAGCAATCCTCCCACCTTGGCCTCTCAAAGTGCTAGGATTACGGCATGAGCCACTGAGCCCTGCTGAGTTTTTAAATTGAGATATTACAATTTTCAAATGTCCATTTGATTCTTTGACATGGGCTTTGTTCAAATTTCCTATATTTGCATCCATTTGTCCTTCCTTTTCTCTATGTTCTATAACATTTATTTATTTATTTAGTGAGATGGGGTTTCAGTCTGTCACCCTGGGTACAGTGTCATGGCATCATAGCTCACAGCAACCTCAACTCCTGTGCTCAAGCGAACCTCTTGCCTCAGTTTTTCATTTTTAGTAGAGATGGGGTCTCGCTCTTGCTCAGGCTGGTCTTGAACTCCTGAGCTTAAGCGATGCACCTGCCTCAGCCTCCCAGAGTGCTAGAATTATAGTTGCGAGCCACCGCTCCCTGCCTTCTATGACATATTTATAACAAAATCTACTAACTTCACTGTGTGGATCATTTAACCTATTTTGTGGTCTTTCCTTGTATCTTGCTTATTAGTAAAGATTTTCCTGCCTCTTCACATGTGCCAAATATTGTGTATGTAGAAATCATGGAGAAATAAAGTTGAAGCCATTTGTCTCCAAAAATGGCACCCCTTGTCCTCTGTTAGGCAGGTAGAGTGAAAGGTGAATCACCTCAATCTGTTCATGAATTAAGCTCCCGAGGAGCTGTGCAGTGGTTTCACATAGATCCATTTCACTTCCGTTTTTTAGGTGTCTTGAGGATGAGATCTGTTTCATGTTTATCACAGGGCATTCCCTCCAGGGGAAAATGTTTCCCATAAGCACTGTGAGACTGCAGAATACTTTATTCTGCCTGTTCAGTCTGGTACTCAGCCTCTCACACCCCCTAACACAGCGTCCAGCAAATGTTCTGTCAGGCAAACTGTCTGTACATCAGGGGCTTCTCGAGATTTTAACCATTTCAGGCCATGTGTCATTCTAAAGTTCCACTGGTTTCTCTTTCCCTAGTACAGTCCATAGCAAGCCTGACCCTCATCACATACTCAGAACATCTTCATAAAAAAGAAAAGAATAATCTCAGCTTGGAAGAAAAGAATAATCTCTTCCCCTCGGAAGAGCTCTTTCCTCTCTGGTATGTTAGTTGACCTTACCTAGTTCTTTCATTTCCACTGATATCATTCCTCTGATATCATTTAAATTATGACTTCCATAATCTACCCATTTTCTTCTAGTTGCTACACAAGACTAGTGGTTTGTTCACTACCTATTAAATCTTACTGGAAACCAGAAATCAACTTGTTAACTTTTTTAACCCTCACATTTTTGAGCTAGGTACTATTGTCACACAAGTTATGTATCTTGCCAAAGATCACGTAACAGTAAAAACAACAAAACTGCAGATAAACCTAAGCTGTGACATTCTAAACCAGAGCTGGTGATGGCCAATATGACCTCCTGCCTCCACTAGATGAGAATGTTCTTTTTGTAATGTATAAAGAAATGCTAATTCTGACTTCTAATTGAAAATCTGGAGGGAAGATCATGTTTAAAGCATTCTTTTGGGATTTGCATTAGTCCAACATATAAATAAATGAGTTTAAATTCAGGACACATATCACACCCAAATTTTTCTGTAGAAAATAAATTATCTTTTCTTATTCTTTGAGATCCAAAGGACAAACCTCACTTACTCAAAAGCCACTTTTGTCCCTATTTTCTATCAATTTTTCTTCCTCCCATAGAATATTATTGTGAATTATGACAATTTCACTTCATTAACACACATGTTTCAGTTTTGAGTCAGGAGAGCAGAATAGGGAACACAGGTGGGGTGGAATGATAGGAACAGAATTTGGGTTACAGATCAATGAAAACAAAAGCTATAGTTGTAACCAACACACAGACACCTTGTTTGCTCCAGTATAGGGAAGCCCCTGGGGAGGTGCAGGTGCAATGGAGGACAGCAGTGTCCCCAAGTAACTCTGACTTCGTTATACCATCATTACCATACATTATTACCCCCTGCATGGGCTTTGGAAGCCAGGACACACCCCGGCCTGAACAAATACAGTAGAAAACTTCCCTCGCCCACCAGATGGAAGGGGATAACATTGTCGCTGGTTCTAAAACAAGAATTCAAGCAAGAGAAAAGAAAAGGCGAACCAAAGAGACCCCAGGGCCACTGTCGTCTTGGAGTGGCCTCTGACCCCTTTCAGAGTGTACTATTGAAACCTCCTTTTAGCAAATTAACAAAGGGTACATGAGAACTGAGGTAAGGTCTCCAAAACTCTGTAAAGTAACAGGTCTATCTAAAAATAATAAGAATTAGCCACTGTCCCCTGTATGCATCCCTATAACTGTTACTCAGGAGTCACACAGCTGCTGGTCATAAAGGCTCTCAGCTTTCTCCATAAATAACACCACATTTTTAAAAGCGTGATGAGATAGTCTCCGAGCATGATAGTCTCTGAGCGTATTCTCTGAGATATCTTCCAGGCCCTGCATTTGGGTGGAAGGGCTGACCCTCCCAGGCCAGTGGCCCATACTGAGAAATTGACTCCACTGTTCTTGTGATGCCCACCCAAGAACCTGGCCAGCAAAGAAGACAATTTCTACAGCTCTATGATTCCACCCCAGCCTAGCCAATTAGCAAACCTAATTGCTTAGTCCTTGGCCCACTAAACTCGTCTTTAAAAGCCTGGTCTTCACATCTTTTATGTTTACTTGGATGAAGCTGGAACATATTCTTCTTAGTAAAGTATCTCAAGAATGGAAGTATCCAAAGTACTCGATACTCTTATGAAACCAATATATAATCACCTACACTTTCCTATGAAAGATAAAACAAAACTATAGTCCAGAAAGAAAGAAGGAAGAGGAGGGAGAAGGGAGGGCAGGGGGAGGTCTGGAGGAGGGAGGGCATTTGGTGGGACCTCATCTATTGCAGATAATGCAATGGTACATTTTAAAACTATTAAGAGTAGAGTATAAATGTCTTCCCACAACAAATAAGTAAGTGAGGTGATGATTACGTTAACAAGTTGATAAGCTTTCCACATTGTACATCAAATTAGTACATTGTACCCCATAAATGTGTTAACATACACAGTTAAGATTTAATTTAAAAAATTAAAAAAATAATAAAAAATAAATAAAAGCCTGGTCTCCCAAATTCTCAGGAAGGAGGATTTGAGAAATTCCTCCCGTCTGCCCCCCCTTAGCACCACATGTAAACCCTGGGCAAATGAACCCAATCAGGCAGCAACACTATCCCCTTCTTGCTTTGGGGAGTGGGTTTACTAAATAAAACTTTCTGTTTATGCTCTGCTACTTTGGTGTCTGGTTTCAACTCTTTATGACTGGACACAGGGACTGAGAAAGATCACACACTGGCAACAATTTCATGTTTTCATTTCTGGAATGTCAAGTCTAGTAACTTCCGAAACTCTCTGCTTAAAACAGCAAGAGTTAAGACAATTAGAGCAAAAAACGGGAAAGTCAACAATCAATTTGTGTTTTGACAAGGGCTCAAGAACACCAAGTGAGATCCCAGAGGCCACCAGCAGCTGTTGGTTTGTGACCGCAAAAGGAAAGTTGCTGACGAAGCTGGTATGAAAACCAGCACATTCTGAAAAGCTCTGGTGTACGCTCCTTGTGAGCCTTTGGCCGATAATAATGGGAAAATAATAAAGTCTCTTTTCCAGTTTTACCAGGAAAGAAATTTAAGATGCAAAGAATCAACATCTCTTCCACTCCCTGTATTGGCAAAGGGAATTTCAGATTCGACCATGGCAAAAGCCAGCATGTGAACTTACCAAGAAAGATACCTGGGGGAAGGGGGAAGGGGGTTAGTGTGCTCCCACTTAATGGGCAAACTGTGGGGGTATATTGCACACCTCCCCTGGGGGCAGGCCACAATCACAATAGAGACTATACCTAACAAATGCAAACATAACCTAATTTTTATACCTTCAAATTAGCCTGGAATTTTAAAAACTGATGGATATGGTAATTAGGCTGACTTGATCATTGTTCAGCGTATACATACATTAAAACATCACACAGTACCCTACAAATTGTGTACTTCCTATGTCAATTATATATAAAACATTAATTTTAAAAACTATGAAAAACGGAAAGACAACTAGTTGTTGATTTTTTGGAAGAAAAGTGTTGCCTGGTGCTACAACTGAATCACACAATTCAATAAAGCAGTGGTTCTCAACCTGTGGGTCATTCGACTCCCAAAGGGGTCGCCTAAATACGTCCTGCATATCAGATATTTACATTATGATTCATAACAGTAGCAAAATTACAGTTATGAAGTAGCAACGAAAATAATTTTATGGTTGCAGGTCACCACAACACGAGAACCTGTATTAAAGGGTCACAGCATTCGGAAGGTTGAGAACCCCTGCTATAAAGAAAGTGATGTCCTGCTTGAAAGCAGAATTATAAAGCCAAATCTGAAAAAGAAAAAAAAAGAACCTACAAAGTACCGTCACAGGTTTTGAAATATTTCCAATATCTTCTGCTGCCCCCGAATCAACTACAGAAAGCAGTGAGCACTACAGTCACCAGATGGCCAAGGAGAGGACTTCAAAGGTGACAGTATTGATATTCAGCAATGAGGTATGGAGCCCTTGAACTTAATTGTCAGAACTTGTACATGGATAGAATGTTTGGGAGACAAAAAGAGAAGCACTTTACCAAGCCAGGTAGAGTCCTTAAGTGGTAACAACTGAAGTGAGTTGTTTTTGTTTTTGTTTTTTGAGACAGTCTCGCTCAGGTGCCCTGGGTAGAGTGTTGTTTTGTCATAGCTCACAGCAACCTCAAACTCAGGAGCTCCAGAGGTCTGCTTGCCTCAGACTCCCAAGTAGCTAGAAACCTGGAACTACAGGCACCCACCACAAAACCCAGCTAGTTTTTCTATTTTTAGTAAAGATGGGGTGTCACTTTGTTCAGACTAGTCTCAAACTCCTGAGTTCAGGTGATCCACTCAGGGGCTCCCAGAGTGCTAGGATTACAAGCATGAGCCACGATGCCCGGCCTGAACTGAGTTTTGATTGTTTGTTTTTATTTTTTTGAGACAGAGTCTCACTTTGTCGCCCTTGGTAGAATGCCATGGCATTATAGCTCACAGCAACCTCAAAATCCTGGACTCAAGCGATTCTCATGCCTCAGTCTCCCTAGTGTCTGGGACTACAGGCACCCACCACAATACCTGGATAGTTTTTGAGATAGAGTCTCACTCTTGACTTAGGCTCAAACTCCTGAGCTCTAGCAATCCACCCACCCCAGTGTGCCAGAGTGCTAGGATTACAAACGTGAGCCACCACACCCAGCCTCTGAACTGAGTTTTTAATAATAACAAGAATTCGCCCAGTTGAAGACCAGCCTAAGGAAGGGATGGGCAGGTGTCCTAAATAGGGGTAATAGCTGTGAGAAGCTGGAGATGTGGACCGTGGGATGATACTGGATGGCAAGTGAAGATTCAGGGTACACTGACACAGGAAAAATAAGAACTGAATTAGTAGGAGGTACCAAGTTCCTTTAAGTTATTAGTTTCATTTTGGCCTCAAAGTATCATATTTTTCTTGAAAAGGGAACAGAAACTCACAGTTATAAATCTATGTAGAACAGTCTGCCATGTGTCAGTCTCTGGCAAAGCCAAGCCTTGCCAATTGAGCTATGCTCAAGGAATCCTATTTTAGAAGCAATGGGACAAGCATCAGATTTTATAGGATTTTTACCAAACATAGTTAAAATGTAAAATGTTTTGTGACTTAAGGGGGTTAAATTTCATTCTTCTAAATGTTTCACTTACTTGGCTTTTTTAAAAAAGAAATGCAGTTTTCAATTTTTTTCTTTTAGAAGGATGTTTTGTTTTGTTTTTGAGGCAAAGTCTCAGTCTGTCACCTAGGATAGAGTGCCATGGCATCATAGCTCACAGCAACCTCAAACTGTTGGGCTCAAGCAATCTTCCCGCGTCAGCCTCCTAAGTACCTGAGTCTACAGGCACCTCGCTAGTTTTTTGTTTTTAGTAGAGACAGGGTCTCCTTCTTGCTCAGGCTAGTCTTGGACGCCTGAGCTCAAGCAATCCACTCACCTTGGCCTCCCAGAGTGCTAGGATTACAGACATAAGCCACTACATCCAGCCAAAAGGATGTTTTAAAAAACAAATATTGAACATAAGCAAAGTATATAAAACAAATGTAACTGTAGCATTTCTGCTGATAGCAAGGAATGTGTGTGTGCCCATGGGTGTGTACTGAAACACTATGTACCAAGCACTGTCCTGGGCCACTTACATGATCTACTTATTTAATCTTCATAGTAACTCTGTAAAGTTAAGTGCCACTTAACTTGTGGAAATACTGATGCACAGAGAGGTTCCACAAGTTTCCCAAGGTCACACAGGTAGGATATTGGTTCCTCAGCATGCAAACTAGTCTCTCAGCAGCTGTGAAGTTTGGAAAAGTTTGGAAATGATATGAACCTCATGAGTACCTATGACTAACTGAAAGTTAACCAGTGCAGTAATTCCAGTACATCATTCTCACACCCCCGCCCCTGATTCCTTCAGAAACCCAAGCCTAATCACATTTCTTTGCAATAAAAATTTGTTCAAGGAGGTCCATGAAAAGTACAACACCAAGAGTGAACTCTTATATAAACCATGGACTCTGTTGATAAGGATGTATGAGTGCAGTGTTAAATGAAATTTATAAGAGGCCACGGCCTGAGCTCCTGCACCAGCAAACTGAGCCGAAATGGAGTTGCTAGTGCTAAGGTTCCACATCACCAAACGAAAACTTAAAAGTGCCACATCCAGCTTAGTGCCTTGTGTCTTATAAATGGGTTGCTGCCCAATTCATGAATCACAAATAAATGCCAATTAACTCATTAAACTCGATTTATTGAAATTTTCTTTATTCACACTGGATTTACTGAATGTAAAAAGTGTACCACTCTGGGGCGGCACCTGTGGCTCAGTGAATAGGGCACCACCCCCATACACTGAGGGTGGCAGATTCAAACCCGGCCCAGCCAAACTGCAACAACAAAAAAATAGCTAGGCGTTGTGGTGGGTGCCTGTGATCCCAGCTTCTCAGGAGGCAAGAGAATCGCCTAAGCCCAGGAGCTGGAGGTTGCTGTGAGCTGCAACAGCATGGCACTCTACTGAGGGTGACAGAGTGAGACTCTGTCTCTAAAAAAAAAAAAAAGAGTACCACTCTGGCGGGGCAGGCTGTTGCATATGTAGGGACAGGGTTATGCCACGTGTGGAAACTTTCCATTCAATTTTGCTTATGAACCTAAAACTATTCTAAAAACTAATGTCTATTTAAATGGGAATTTTTTTTTAATTTAATCCTTCTGCATTTGCCAAATGTGTTAGAATAAATACAGTGTGTATTTCTCCTAAAAAGCAGAGATAAAATAGATTAAAATTCTACCATTTCCAGAGCAGTGCCTGTGGCTCAAAGGAGTAGGGCATTGACCCCATATGCCACAGGTGGTGGGTTCAAACCCGGCCCTGTCCAAAAACTGCAAAAAAAAAAAAAAATTCTACCATTTCCCTCTTTCTACCATCAAAGAGGGAGAAAAATCAGAGCAGTCCATTGGGCCTCTTCAAACATTGTGCTTCCAAGTTTGGAGAGGTAGAACACTCCAATTCTCCAGCACTCACTGAACTTGTTCTGCAGTAAAAACATGGAGAAGCAATTTCACCCCTTCCTGATTCCCGTCTTCCTCAGGTCTCTGATCCTAGTCCTCCCCCCACTGTCACCCAAGGGATAATGATAAGTGTGATTTATGGCCCTGTTGTGCATAATTCAAAGCATATTGATTAGGAAGGGACTGGTGTTCTCTAAGTGTTTGTAGCAGAGTCACTAACAAAGCATTAATATCTCATGGCTTTTCTGTTCATGTGTAAGGACAACTTAGACTGGACCTTCTGTCAGAGGCACAAGGGAGAGGACAAAGGCGTCTCCGCTGAGCTCAAAGTGGGATCTCGCTTCATATACACATGTCATCACAGGCTCTGAAACACAGGTTAGATACCAAGATGTGTATTTAGCTGGGAAGTATGTTTCCATGGTAATCTTACATTCCTGTGTTTGCCTTTCTCCCCCCAATCGGTGTGTTAAGTCCATTCAGAGCCTCTGCAGGCTTTGCCCACCTGAAACGCAGCTGATGCCACAGCAGCTTCAACGGCTGCTAATAATCCTGGAAAATTAAGCCCAAACCCAGACAATAGTGATGGAGGTAGTTATCTTGTGATTGCCTGCCATATTTTAAGGATTGCTCTTAAATTCAAAATGATTGGCAAATATTTAGGACAATGAAGACCATTGTTGCATTATTAATATCAGCGAAATACTGGAAAGCATTTAAATGTCCAATAAGAGGGTATTTTAAAAATAAATCAGAATACATCCAAAACCATCAGAATCACTCTGGAAGACTAACCAATCATGAGAGGAAAGGAGGTGATAGATTATAAAGCGGAAAGGCAGGGTCTCCAAATAGGTCATACAGTGTGATCCCAGTGCTGGATGTATAAGAGGTCAGGCATATGCTCCAGAAAGCTGATTTCACGTAGTTGCACCAAAGCGCCCAAACTGGGTGTTCCCTTCTGACCTCAGCACTGCCCCTGCAGGTACTATGTGGGCTCACAAGGGTACTTGACCTTCAAAGAGAGGCACTGGCCACACAAAGTCATTCAGATGGAGATGAATAAGGACTATGGGAACAGATGGCCAACGTCTGTGCCAGAGACCCACTGGCCGATCTCCATGGGCATTCCTAACATGACGGCAGGGAGGGAGCTGCTGAATTACCTCCCTGCACTGATAATCCAAATGCTTATTCACATCGGGCAAGTGGGCAGGGGGGCCTGAGGCAGCTCCCTCGGAGTTCCTGCTGCCAGCAACAGATGGTGCTAGCTCGGCAGAGGCAGGACAGCAGCTCACCCCTGGTCCCCTCAGGCGGAGCCACCCTGTGCCTCTCAGACCCCTTGGTTTCTCTCTGGGCAAGCGTTCCACGTCTCCCTCTGTAGCACTCCTTCCCCCAGCTGCAGACTCTTCCCCTCCAGAAGAGGGGAACCTGGATCCTCTCCCCTTCTTGTTTATACCACACAATTTCATGCACTGAACGCTTTGGGGCATGGATGTTCAAAATATTCACAGCCCAGACCTTGGCTTTCAAGGCTCTTAATTCTGACTTAGGTTTCCTAAAGAAACATTGAGCCCATAAGAAGTGATGAGGCAGAGGGAGTGAGGGAGGCCACTGGATAGAGAGGAAGGGAAATGCAGGGGGGGAAGCACCCAGGACAATATCTGAAATACGTATCCTGCCGCACATCTATTTGCATAGGATGAATACTGGCGAGGCGTGCCCTTAACAATCATTATAACTATTCCCTCCACACAGAAGGATAAGAGACGAGTTTTATATTCTTCTGCTATATTTTCTCAAATTTTCTGCAATGAACATATATTAAGGTAAATTTGCATTTTACATCAGGATTAATGATGGCAGCTTGTAATGTGAAAAATTATGTATAGTCCAAACTGAATTCCTTTACTTGTCCACCAAATACAGTACTCAAACATTCGCTGATCAACCCAACCAGTAATTCCTGTGGTATTGGAACAGATGGCTGATTCCTCAGCTGAGCACTTGATAAAGTAGTCAGCTTGCATTTAAAGTTCATGGTGTGTGAAAAATAAGCATCTTTAAACATGAGAATCACATGAATGTAGCTGAATTTGCTTAAGTTGAATGCATTTGTTATTCAATTGCACTGTACCCATAAAATCAGGGGGAAATCGATATTAAAAACATGTTACTCAAAAAAAGTTATTGAAGGA
>CAUYRH010071806.1:0-12679 GCA_963574655.1 Perodicticus potto
CACGAATGGATTAATAAATTGTGGTACATGTACACCATGGAATATTACGCAGCCTTAAAGAAAGATGGAGACTTTACCTCTTTCATGTTTACATGGATGGAGCTGGAACATATTCTTCTTAGCAAAGTATCTCAAGAATGGAAGAAAAAGTATCCAATCTACTCAGCCCTACTATGAAGCTAATTTATAGCTGTCGTATGAATGGTATAACCCAACTATAATACCAGAATATAGGGAAAGGGGCAAGGGTAGGGAGGGGAGAGGGGAGGTTGGGGAGCAGGGAGGGTAATTGGTGGGGCCACACCTACAGTGCATCTTAGAAGGGTACAGGTGAACCTTGCTAAATGCAGAATACAAATGTCTTCATATAATAATGGAGAAATTGTCAGGAAGGCAATGTTAATCAGTTTGATGAAAATAGTTAAGATTGTATATGAAACCAGCACATTGTAACCCTTGATTGCACTATTGTACACAGCTATCATTTAATGATAAAGATAATAAAAAAAAAATACTGACAGAAGAAAGCAAAGATGACTTCAATAAGTGGGAAGATACATACACAAATAGTAAAGATGGCAAATCCAATAAAAATTTCTTATTTTTAAAGAGAAACTGACAACTTAATTCCAAAATTAATATAGTAATATGGAAAATTAAAGGGGGCGGTGCCTGTGGCTTATAGGAGTAGGACAAAATGGTCCCATATGCTGGAGTGGCAGGTTCAAACCCAGCACTGGCCAAAAAAAAAAAAAAAAAAGAAAAGAAAAGAAAAAAGAAAATTAAAGGAACCAGAATATGCAAAAACAATTCTGAAAGAGCAGAATCAAGTGGGACAGATCACACTCCCTGATTTCAAGATTTATTATAAAACTATAGTAATCAAGATAATGAGGTATTTATAATAAGAGAGATAAATTTGCAAATGAAATGGAGTAGGAAGTTTAGGAATAGGTCCCTACAAAAATCAATGACCAATTGATTTTTGACCAAGGTGCAAAGGCAAGTCAGAGGAGAAAGGAAAGTATTTTTAACAAGTGATACCAGAATAATTGGATATGTGCACGTAAAAAACAAACTTTAATCATATCTCATATTACATACAAAGATCAAGTCAAAGTGGATCATAGGCCTAAAGGTAAAACTTGAAAACTATCAAACTTCTGGAAGAAAGTAGAGGAGAAGACCTTTGTAATTTGGGGTGAGGCATGGGTTTTGTAGATAAACTCCAAAAATAAGACCCTTAAAATAAAACATTAAGAAATTGGACCTCATCATAACTGAGTACTTCTCTTCTTTAGAAGATACTATCAAAAGAATGAAAGACATGTCTGTACACAATAAGTAAGAAAATGCCATGAAAGCTATGTCAACAAGTTCAATGAAAATATTTCAAACTGTATATAAAACCAGCACATTATACCCCGTGATTGCATTTATGCACACAACTATGATTTAATAAAAAAAAAAAGGAGAAGAATGAAAGACAAATTGGGAGAAAATACTTGCAAATAATAATTCTATCTGATAATGGTCCTGTATCAAGAATATACAGAGAAGTCTCAGAATTCACTAATAAGAAAAATTAAGTAATTAACCAATTTTTTAAAAAATGGAGAAAAGATTTAAATAGTTACTTCACCAAAGGAAAATATGGATGGCAAATAAGCACATGAAAACATGCTCAGCATCATTAGCCATTAATGGAAATTCTAATTAAAGACACACAATGAGATATCACTATAAACTTATTAGAATGGCTCAATAAAAAATACTAATAACATGAAGCAGTGGGAGGATGTGAAGCAAGTGCAACTCATATACTCTGCTGATGAGAACCCAAAATGCCTTAGCCAATCTGGAGAAGAGTTTGGGGGTTGGTTTCTTATAAAACTACATAAACTTATTATACGACTAATGTGAATCCCCTAGGTCTTCAGGGGAGAGAAATGAAAACTTACATTCACAAAAAACTGTACGTGAATATTTATGGGAGCTCCATTCACAATCACCCCAAACTGGAAAAAACCCAACAAGTCCTTCAGTAGGTGAATGGATAAATAAGCTGTGGTAAATCCATACAATGGAATGCTCCTTTGTGATGATGATGATGATGATGATAATGAGCTATTGATACACACAGCAAGTTGCGTGAAACTCAAATGTATTATGCTGAGTGAAAGAAGCTAGTTTCAGAAGTCTTGATTTCCTTCATGTGACATTTTCTGATGGTAGGAGAACATATCAGCAGTTGCCAGGGGTTAGGAATATGGAGTGTGTGCAGCTACCAAGGGGTAGAATGAGGGGGTTCTTTGGTGTGATGGAGCCAGGCCGCATTCTGGCAGTGGTGGCTATGTGATCCTACACATACACGGAAACTCCCAGAGCTAAGCACCCACAGAAGTCCATCTTGCTGCCTTTTATTCAGTTCAAAATGAAGGCAGAGCTATTTGAAGGGAAATGAAGATATAAAAGGATAGCCCAAGGGGTCCAATGGAAGAGGAAGAACAGAAATAGGCAGAATTTTCCTTCGCCGTCCATTTGTGACTGTCTGCTGCATATGAGTCTTAGGTCTTTTTCATCATTAACCTGAAGAAGTTCTGCCCCTTCAGTGGCTTGAGCTGTCTCCTTGGGACAAGTCTCCCTCCTTATCAGTGAAGAAGGCACTCTGTACTGGGCAGGAGTGTCACTGAAACACATAAGCATGAGGCTTTGTAAATGGTTGAGTGCTCATTAAGTGTCATCCTCACCATTAACCAGCCCAAGTCCCTCCCTCCCTTCACTCCAGATGCTCTCTGAATGGCATCAATCCCAACCTGGGACACTCACTTTCCAAATATTTACAGAGTCCCTATGGGGTGTCTTGCAACCAGGTGGAGGCCCAATAGTAGCAAAACCCAGAAAGTACGGCTGTCGGAGCAGCAGTCCTCTGGACAACCAGCCGTGGCATGTCCCAAAGGACTTACGCCAATATCTCACTTCCCATCTTTGCAGATTTTAAGTGCTTTCCAACACTTCGCTCCTTTCTCAGATGAAGATTTAAATACGGGCAGACAGACATCCAATATGACAATTCAATATTTTTCTATTGACTGGACCCGCCTCCATCAGCACTTGCTTCCTTGACTCTGACTCTATTCAGTTCGTATTCTTAATGTGACCACTTCTCTCAGCTTACTGGCAGAAAAAAATCATTCTCTTTCTGTTTCCGGAGGTACAATAGGAGGTTGGTGAGAGTAGGTGTCAAAGATCAGCAGTGACTTCTCCAGATCACTGGGCAGATTGGCAGTGGAACTGGGGCAAGAGATTATTATACCACA
This sequence comes from Perodicticus potto, assembly GCA_963574655.1. Lineage (NCBI taxonomy): Eukaryota > Metazoa > Chordata > Mammalia > Primates > Lorisidae > Perodicticus > Perodicticus potto. The sequence continues at coordinate 3,321 of CAUYRH010071806.1, forward strand.
AGAGCTCCGGTTCATTTCCATAGTCAAACGGCCTGGGGAGCTAGAGATCAGATGTACCGAGATTTGCGGAAATCTCTCTCCAAAAACTGGACAGAAATGGAAGAAACTCTCTCCCAAATATCTGCACAAGCAACACAGGGTAGAAACGCTTTCAAAACACAGTAGAGTCCCGGGGGCAAGAGATGTTTTTGATAAAAGTTGTGATGACAGCTGTTCACAACAGACCCACATTCAGGGAACTGTTCCAGCATGCCAGAGGTTTGGAGGCTTTTAACTCATAATTCCTCCTTGCACAACCAACAAACCACAAAGACCAGGAAATGCAGAGTGAATGCTGATCGGAAGAGCCGTTGAAGGTAAATGTGTATCAAAATGTAATCTGGGGCCACAGGAAAGCCTTATGAGGCTTGAAAGCCCTTCTGATGATTTCCCGCACACGTAGAGGATGCCCATCCAAAGGTGCCCAGAGAGGGAAGGGAAGGAAATGGACATCCCATGCACTCTCATGGTGCAGGCTGCAAATGTGCTATTTAGGTGTAGCGTGCAGTGAGGCTGGCCTACTGCTAAACGTGGGGCAGCTCTTTGCGGAATGAGAAGGCCCATTTCAGCCCTTACCACAATGCTTTCTTATCTTTGTCTCCGTTTCCGAGAAGCAAGAGCACAGTTGAGGAATCTGGGTTAGCTTGGGGGTAAGTGTCACCACATGTGGAAATTTAGTCACCTAGCACAACTCCGTCCATATCCACCCCCCACCACCTTCTCCCAACAACCCAAGCAAATCTCATCTGGATAGTTTTTCTTACCTTCCCTTTTCCTGATATCTCTCCTCCACCAACTTCAGATGCTTTAGATGAGAGAGCAACAGACCCCAAACTTAGAAGATACATCCTTGGGGTATCTCCCTGTCCCCTTGCTTCTTGCTAATAGCTATGTAAACATGACACCTTACAGAAAAAAGGCGTTCGGTAGGATTAGGAAAGAAAGAAGATCAGAAAGAATGCCTTACGTACCCACCTCCCCTGTCCATGCCTTGCTCTCATCCTCCCTGCTGTCTTCCTACCTGACCCAGAGTGCCAGGCACCTGCCGCCCAGGAGCACTGATACCCAGGCAAGAGGCCTCTCTCAGCCGCCCTGCTGCCTGCTTGACTGAAAATGAAGACAAATCAACTGACAGGGGCCCTACAAGATCTCAAGGTGGTGAGAATTCTTGGCAATAGGTTCCCAGGTTGGTACCAACTGTAGGACTGAGAGTTGGTGCCAATGAAATTCCGTTCCAGCCGTCCCGTTCTCTGTGGGGGATGCATTCCAAGCCTCTCAGTGGATGCTTGAAACCACGGATGGTGCTGAACCTTACATGTGCTATTTTTTTTCTGTACCTGTATATACATATCTATGATAAAGTTTAATTTATAAATTAGGCACAACCATAATGGATAATAAATAGGACAATAATAACAACATATTTTATAAAAGTTATGTGATGTGGCCTCTCCCTCATTCTGTCTAAAAATATTTTACTATACTGTTCTTACCTATTTTCAAACTGCGGTTGACCTCTGGTAACTGAAACTACAGAAAGCAAAACCATTGATAAGGGGGGGCCGAGGCACTTCTCTTGACTGTGGCCACTTGAGCGGCAGGAAGATCATTTGACAGATTCTAGCAGGCTGACCTCGGGACTGGTCCTAGCTCTAACCGCCTGCCCTCTCAGGTTCTGCCTCAGACACAACTGTGTGCCCTCCAAGGGTCTAGACAGAAGAGGGAAGGGCACAGCCAAATCTCCCACCCAGACAGCCCTCTCTGCAACTCTTGACTCTTAGCACCCTCAGGTGTCTGGGCACAAACATTCCGCTATGTCCTCAAACAAGGAGCCCTTTGATGCCTTTTGATGGCACCATGTGCTCAGGGCATTCTGAAGACACTTGCTCTCCAGCACACAGGCCACTTTGTCCCCATCCCTTTTCCCCAACGAATCGAAATGGCAGGGACTAAAGACAGTCTTCCTACCTGTGACTCTCTGATTCCTTTTAAGATTGCTGGCAAGGGTTGTAAGGCCAAAGGAAAGAAACACTGGGACGATGCTGCCCCCTTCTGGAAAACATGCAGAGGAAAGACCCCCCTAAGATAGGAATTTTTCACCCAGCCTCCAGTTCGCACTGTGGAGGAAAGGCACTGCTCTGTGATCTGGGGATAGTCAAAGAATGTTATTCTAGATGGAATCACCTGGAAGCCAAGGGAACATGCATGAAGTTGATAATCCAATAACCACTGGGACTTTCCCTGAAAGATAGGCAAGACCTCCAAGGGGGTGGGACAGGATTTAAAAGATTATCGGTGTCATCCCCCTGCCTCTGAGAAAGAACTCGGCATGGCCCAGTCTCCAAGCAACCTTATCAGAAGGAAGAAAATCTCCCATGTCCAACAAATCCTTTTCCTGCTATAGTTCAAGTTCACACTCCTGTTGGGTCACTGATTAATTGAGTGAACACACCAGATTTGCACACATACTATTGCTTATCTCACAAATACAAGCCACGGTTTTGCCCTCAAGGAGCTCACAATATATAGTGAGAGGGGCAGAAAAGCAGGCCGAGAAACACAAGTCCCCCGTGTGCCTGTGCCTGTGTGTTGAAAGAGTGGCAGGGGGCACAGACTGGGTCGTGGGCATCAGGATCCCAAAGGCGTCCTCGTACCGAGATACAAACACCGGAGCTGAGCCCTAGGGAGCGCACATGATTTAAGCGATGATGGTCAGGAAGGAAGGCGATGAGTGTGTGAGAACACGTACAGAAAACAATAGGCCACTTCAGCTTGAGCTGGACACACACCATTGAAAGCAGCCGTCGGACTGTCAGAGTTTACATGCAACCTTCTGTTTATAAATAGCACCCTGCATGCACTTACACACCCCGCTCTGAAAATAGCATTGGCTGTTCTCACAGTGGCTTTGAACCCAGAGTTTATATTTAGTTTACTCTCTCCCTTCTATTTATATTTCTTTTGTTTACATAAATATTCCTCACCATTTATTGCTGTCATGTCTGGGCACCTGATGTCATTACAAGAACACATAGCAACTTCATTCCACGAGAACGAGGCAGCTAAATTCATCTCCCTCTTAGCCCTGATCTGTTGTCAAATATGCATTTTAGAATTCCACCCCCCCAGGCTTGAAAAGGGACTGGAGAAGTCGTTTGTTTTCCTCCCCCGCCTCCAGCTAGATTCCCTGGAACTGGACTGTTTAAATTACACAGGCCTCCCAGGAAGGGAGCTGCACCCCACCCCCTTTGTCCTAAACTGGCATTCCACGGCCAGTGCCTTGCCTCTGCTGGAGCAACTGTGAGTGGCTGTATTCCTGCAACAATCCCATCTCTCAACCAGCACCCCACTTTATTTCGCTGTGGCCCTCAGCTCTTATTTTTGTATCCTTTTTTCACCCTTTTCATGCATCCTCCCCAGAAACTCCTTTCAGGGTCTGTGCTTTCCACAAGGTTGTGGGTTCAGAATCCAGGGAAAACTGTGGGTTTAGTTGGACACCATTGAGGATGGTGCGTGAATCCCTGGTGTGACACCTGAACTGGTCACATCTATCCTGGTTCCACCTCAGGGAATCACAAACAGCTCGAGGAGGTCTGGATCTTTCTGTGCCCTTCTCTCCTAACAGTAGAAAGAACAGAACCTTTGGAGTCAGACGGTCCTAGAGGCCACACCCTGCTGCTCACAGCTGCCGTGGTCAGGTCCATAAACCTCTCCGAGTCTCAGTCTCTCATCTGTACAATGGGGATGATGACATTCACCTTTCAAAGCTGCAAGAAAATATGAAGAGCTGGAAGAATTGATGTCCCAGGTCACTACACATCTGTATTCCCTTCTCCTTTCTTTTCTTGAGAAGTGTGCAAGTTTCTCTCCTGACTTTTTTTTTTATTGTTTCAGGTTAATGGGGGTACAAAGAATTAGGTTACAATGTTTGCATTTGTTAGGTAAAGTCCTTCTCATAATTGTGTCCTGCCTCCAAGAAGTATGCCATAGCCCCTACCATTGTGCCCATTAAGTGGGAGCACGCCCATCCCCCCTCCCCTCTTCCCGCTCCCTCGTTTCCCCGCCCCTCACCTTGAATTGATTTGAGTCTTTCTCTTATGTGGGCCTGAATTAGGTTGTCTACTTCTCTCTTGACATTTTAAAAAATCCCATTCTAATTCAGATTTCCTGTATCGTCTATCAGAAGAGGGGACCTATGGAGTCTAAGGAAGTCTAAATCTGCTCTCTGGAGTGAGTCAGTGGTGGACAGGAGCAAACCATTTTTAATACAGAGCACGAGCTTGGTGTCATTTTCTGGGTCCCTGGAAGGGGACTATAGGTTGTTGGCTATTTGTATGAACTGCTTTGGGCAAAACAGTCACCAGAATCCTGGTCTGTGGGGCACAGAGTCCATGGGGGATGTGCACATTCTTCATCTCTGATGAGGATTGAGCAGGAGAAGAGGAGACAGGGAAGAGAGGTGGAGACGGAGGCTCCCAAAGGAAAACACCCAGGTGGGAGAGGGAACACAGCGCCACGCAAGGCAGGACCAGCAGACGCCTCGTTCTCAGGCACGCTCTGTCTCTCACTCTTGGTTCCCATCTCCTCCTCTTCTGGCGTTCACTGAACATACAGCCAGTCTGCTATTTATTCCAGGTAAACTTGCCTTTTGTTTCAATCTCAAGCCAAAAGAGGAAAGAACAGAATCAAAAACTAAAGAGAAAAATAAAGTTCTAAATTGTATCCCAGTTAAAAGTTCTTCTTCACTATGCAGGCTGGACATGCAAATAACCTGATAAAAGTGACCTCTCTATGCCCTGCTCAGGATACTCCCCCTCCCGGCCAGGGTCAGCACTCTGGCTTCTGGGTGGTGGGTGGGGATTAAGGCCCCAGGTCCCCTGGAGAGGCAGTGGCTGAAGCAAGCAGTCACCAAGGAAAGCAAAGGATTCCCTGCTGGACCGATGCCACTTTCACCCAAAGATTATCCTCCAAGAATCCAGTTTCATAGTAAGAGATAGAGCTGAACTCACCAGCTCATGTGTCCTGGTCTTTCCCAGGCTGGGAAGCTGGCCAAGGCCCCCTTCTCTTTCATTCAGCGGCTAAGTGGATTTGTCAAGTCCCTGCCATGAGCCAGGCATTGTTCTAAGCTCTTGTCATCCATTAATGAATGGTGCAGGGAAAAACCGTCTATGATCGTGAAGCTTGCATTAGCCTTCCTGACCCATGGCTAATGATGATCCCTAACATTAATGTGGCACTTCCTTCCTGACGCGGATCTTTACATTCACCCTCTCATTTGAACATCATGGCAGCCTCCCAGGTTAGCTCAGCAACCCTGCGGCCACCAGCGGTAAGAGGAGAGACAGCCAGCCAGTGGACAGACAGTGATTCAGAGGCAGAGCCCGAATGGGACCTGAGCTCCTAGCTGTCAATATAGGGCTCTGTCCTCTGTACCCTGTGCCTCTTGCCTTGATGCTAATGAAATCCAAACCTGCCCTTTCTAAGTTGCAGTTAATCCTCCAGGGAGCCCATCCAGACTGCTTCACCACACCGTCCTCCCCACCTTTGAATGACCACAACCCTTACTCAAGTGTTCTGTTAGCTGTTTGACGCTGTTTGGGGTATCGCACACACCCCAGTGAGTTTGTAAACTTCTGCTGACAATGACAGCAGGGACAACCTCTGGATCCTAGTAGCACCTCTGCCCAGTGCACTGCAATGGTTTGTAAGATGTCACATGGTCCTGACACCTGCAGTTCTCAGAGCCTCAGAACATCACTTCTAGCTGCAGGTGGCCAAATTGTTTATCCTGGTGAACTCACCAGCTTCTATGGGTCCCCTTATTTAAAAAAAAAAAGCTGGAAAGTGCTGCCTATCTCCTCTAACACAGCACGGGACACCTGGTTGGTTAGTGACTAGTAGGTACCTGCAAAGGTGTTTAATGTGAAAGAGACAAATTTCCTATTTTTTCAAGCTGGTAAGAATGGGAGAAGCACCTGGTTATTGCAAATGAGGGCTGAGGGCTTGAGAAGTAATTGATTCCCTGAGAGTCAGGCAGCTCATAAGTGTCAGAGCTGGAGCAGGACCTGGCTTCTCACTCTATGTGCATGCCACACACTCCATTTGTTATTTAAATGGATAAGCTATAAGCATCCAAAGGGTGATGATTTTAAAATAGGTCTAAGGGAGAGGAAAGAGGTCTTATGACATCCCCATTTCAGCCCCTGGGTAAGCTTTGTGCATTAGGGACAGGCTGCACCCTCTACTCTGGCTCCAGGGAGCACAGCTGAGGTTTGCCTGCAAGTGAGAAGAGCCCACAGGGCAAGAGAACAGGGAGAGAGAGTCCACAGAAGCAGCTGAGCTCAGAGAACAGGCCCTTGTCCTTGGCCTCAGATGGTCCTCATCTCAAAGGACAGCTGGAACTGCTTGACTGAGTTCTCCATTCCCACGCCAGATGTCAAGCCACCTTCAAGCCAGAGAGAGCAGTAGCTTCAGGTTGGAGGTTAGATTTTGCTGGAACTAGGTGCATGCGGCCCTCATGCCCCACCCGTGCCAACAGGATTACTGAATACAATTTTGTGAGACGGGAACAGAAGAGAAGCTGAGCAGAAACATTTGGCATGCGATGCACCAGGCAAGATGCTGAGACAATATGTGGCCTATCAGCAACTCACTCTCTACAGCACTCTGTCCAGGCTGTTAGAAAAAAACATGGAAAAGGCTTATGAGACACCCAGAAACCACAGGCTTGAGTCCTGTCTCTCCAATTAACTGGATACCTGGCTCTGGGACATTGCAAAGTTACTCTTCATCTCAGCGATCAGTTTTCTCATCTGGGAGGACATGAGAAGCTTGACCAGATAGTACCTACAATTTTTTGTTATATTTCTGAAATTCTGGTTAGTTCCTCTCTCCTGATGTCTTTAGATAGCAGTAAAAGCTGCTAGTGGTGTGCACAGGTACACGAACCCTGCCTGTCTGTAGCAGAGAAGATTAACCATTAGGATATAATCAAATCAAGCACAAACCGCAATGCCTAGCCTAATGCTTGGCATGAATAGACTTTCAATACATGTTTGTTGAGGGAGAAAAGGAAGGAAGGAAAGAAGGGAGGGAGAGAGGTTAGGCCAGTTGAGGCATACTGTGTTTTTTCTATATATTTAAGATTTGCTTTCTACCTAAATAATGAAAGCTAGAACTACTTTGGAAAATATTATTTTCTAAGGGCTGAAACCTATGAGTGATTTCATTGTTATATCCAAACTCTGAGAATGATGCTGTATTTGTCCCCATTTTACAGATGAAGAAATGGAAGCACAGAGAAATTGACTAACTTTCCCAAAGTCACCCAGCTAGTAAGGGGTAGAGACAGGAGCTTTCTATCTTGTCTTCCCGGTCTGTGTCCTCCACACCCCTGAAACACCTACCACCATGTTCAGGTGAGTAGGAGAATGAGAAGAGAGAATGGTTAGGGCTGAGAAACCAAAAGATGAGGAGAACAGGAGGTAGAAGTCCAGCCTCAGGAAACCATGCAAAGCTTGCTCCACCTGGAACAGGACAATAAGCTTTGACTCTGGGAAATACTAAATTGGTCAAGGCAATTGGTAATTGACTAATGTAATTGATGTATATAGTTTATACTCCTAAATACCCTCCCTTCCTGCTGGGAGTCTCTGCCACAGTTACACAGCTTAGTGGAGAGAGCCATGGGGGCCAAAGCACATCTGAGTATGGACACAGTTGTTCCATTTTCCGTGTGGTCTTGGGTCATTCATACCTCTTTTTGCCTCAGTTTCCTTATCTGCAGTCATAATGATTTCAGATAGTCTTTAAGCACCTATACTAGAGCCTGACAAATTACCAGCCTTTAATGATATAATGTCTTTCACTTCTCCTTTACCACTTAGACTCTAGAAACCTAACCTCAAATTATATTGTTTCTTCGAAGTTGGGGTAGTGAGACCCAAAGTGGGCTGTATCTGCAAGGTCAGAGTCCTGAGAAAGAGCCTCAGGTTGTCAGGTGGTAGCAAGCACGCAGGAAGCTGGGGCACTCGTGAGCTAAGCCAGAGCTTATCACCTTAGGCCCAAGCTCAGGCCCACCCTCTACTCCCAGGCAGGGATCCAGTTAAACCACAGATAGCTCACCCTCATCAAAGCTTTCGTTAGGTGCGGCACTCTGCAAGCTTCCTTGGCAATAAGTTCCTTCTCTTGTCTAACTGGCTTCTCTTCTATTATAATTTGATCTCACTTCCTTTGCTCTGACTCTAAGGGGAAAGAAGAACAGCTGGTCATCACCACCCACATGCTGGCCCTTCCGACAAAGGATACTAGTGCCAAAACCTGGGCTTCCAAAAGCCCGCACTTTCATCCTGTCGTAAAACTCGATCCAACTGAGTTGGGAGCTTTGTGGTTTACATGTCAGTTGAGGCGACCTCAGTGGGTACCAGGCAGTCTGTGGGCAGCAGAAGATATTTCCTATGTCCTGGGAGTGGGTCTCCCAGTCTTACTCTAGTGGCAGGTGGAGCTGGGTCCACCTGTCGCTCCAAGAGCTGTCTACTAAGGTGTGAGTGAAGGGCAAGGGTTTCTGGATGTGTCTGCTGGGCAGAGGAGCAGATGGGGGAGGAGGAAGGGACTAATGGGAACAAAGATCTGTAATGGTTTCCTAGAATGGTGTGAGTGCCCCCAAAAGGAAATTTAAACAGTCCACCAATATGTGAGAAGTTATCAGCATCAGTAGTTAACAAAAAATATAGGTTAATTCCAAAAGCTATCATATTCTGCCTATTGGTACATTTTGGTTTGTATTTGCTTTTTATGGTAAGACCCAGTTTTATTGGAAATGTGGGGACTAGCCACACTCACACACAACTTGCAGAAGTACACGCTGGATTCAACTTTTGTTGTTGTTGCAGTTTTGGGCCGGGGCTGGGTTTGAACCCACCACCTCCAGTATATGGGGTCGGCACCCTACTCCTTGAGCCACAGGCACTGCCCTGGATTCAACTTCTTAAGAAAGCAATTCTTACTATCAACCAAAGCCCTCACAACACTCTTTGAAAAAAATATGTTCACGTGTTCAATAAAAATACTGCCCAGTATGTGTAAAATCAATTAAGCTGAGTTCACTGCAGCATTTTTTAACACCTGCAAAAATATTTCAGAACAAATTATAACCCAGTGATAAGAATCTATTTGAACAAAGTGCATGATGATCTTGAAAAAGTGTATAACCATTAAATATAAAGAACACAAAGGGATGGCGCATTCTATATACATCTATCAAGCACAGTTGTTCTAAAGTCTCATTTAAATCTCTAATATCTTTATTTAATTTCTGTTTA
>CAUYRH010071808.1:0-27259 GCA_963574655.1 Perodicticus potto
TGAGAAAGTCTCTTGAATGCTATCACAATCAGGTTGATGAAAATATCTCTGATTGTATCTGAAGCCCGTACACTGTACCCCATGACTGAATTATTGTACACAGATATGATTTAATAAAAAAGAAAAAAAAAAAAAAAAAGATCAGAGCTTCTTGGCTTGGCGCCTGTGGCTCAACGGGCTAAGGCGCCAGGCACGTACACCTGAGCTGGGTTCGAATCCAGCCCGGGGCCCGCCAAACAACAATGACGGCTGCAACCAAAAAATGGCCGGGCGTTGTGGCGGGTACCTGCAGTCCCAGTTACTTGGGAGGCGGAGGCAAGAGACTCGCTTGAACCCAGGAATTGGAGGTTGCTGTGAGCTGTGATGATGCCACAGCACTCTATCCAGGGTGACAGCTTGAGGCTCTATCTCAAAAAAATTAGAAAAAAAAAAATAAAAAGATCAGAGCTTCTTGATGGTTCTTCCTAAATAATAATTATTTAGCAACTGTGTATTAGTTTGTATTTTTGGCACTATCTTCGTTGAAATACGGACTGTAGTATGGAATTAGAAATCTAGCACTAAATGAGCCAACGTGAATTCTTTTTCTTTCTTTCTTTCTTTTTATATATTTACCTGGAGGGATTTGGACAATGTTTCTTAAAAAAGTTAAAATAGCTATATTTTAAGACCATCCTACATTTTGTTATCATTAAGTTCACTTTCCTCCCCTTTCCCCCTACAGTTGCATGTTTCCTTTTTTATTGGCGATTTTCAAGAATACAATATTAACTATAGTCACCATGCTAGAGAGTAGATCTCCAGAAGTAATTTATCCTAACTGTAACTTTGTAGTACTAATTTTGCATGTTGCTTTTATATCCTATAAGTTTATTGAATCCATTTATTAAGCACTTCACTTTCCAAAGGTTAAAGAATTACTTATTTAAGGGAATAAATTGTCTAAAAGAAATCTAAATGCTATGGTGCAGACAAATGAATAAGATAACAAACTTAATATATTCATATTGCTTAAAATCAAGCTGAGGCCCGCTCTAACATGTTAAAGAGCTTAAAAGTCAGTACTCCCATATTCATGACAAGAAAAAGCTGGAAAACTGACAAGTGCCTCTTCTTAGATACACCAGAGACTTGAAGTTACTGAGCAAAGTATCACTCCAAAAACTAGAGAGACAGGTCAGAACAGAAAATCACAGCCTATCAGGAGAGGCAGCTACAATAGCCGGTAACTGGTGGTAGGAATGCTTAGATGTTAGCAGGTGCCTAACAATTATTGATGAATCGCTAAAAGCCAAGTGTGGACTAGCTATGGTGTTAAAACTCAAAGGGCCCTAGTCTTAGGGGGACCCCACAGCTTTGTGCGTTTTAGCTCCAGAATCCTCACAAGGTTCTCATGGTGAAGATGGAAGAAAAATCTCCTTGTGTTTTGGGAAGAGGAAGAGTGACCATTTTAAAATATGTTTGTAGTGTCCTATTATCCCTAACAAAGGCCTGTCCTAAAGAGAAATTACTAGAGCCTGGCCTGACGTGGAGAATGAGTAATTAGCCAATTTAGCAACATTTAGTCTTTCTTTCTCATGGGGGTAGTGGAGGGAAAGTTTATGAAACTCTTTTGAAGGTCACAGCTTAGGGACTTTGGCTCAATAAAACAAGGGAAGTATAATTGGATTAGAGAATACTTCTCTTCCCCAATAATCCAGTCATAGGGCTCCAATATACAGGGCGGCCATAAAGTTGTCTATTTTAAATTGCACATGAACTTCATGGCCTCCCTGATGTATTAGAACTGAGAGAACTGCAACACAGCGACTCTACGTAAGATATGATTTCTAGGGAAACCCAAAGACAATGAAGAAGACAAAAACAAGGACACTAGCAGAAATGGACACCTGTCGCGTACAATACTAGGCAGGTTAATATAGTGTCTTAGGCCTGTTCTCCTCTGTTCCTGTTACCCAATAGAACTTGTCTGCTTTCAACAAAAAATTACAGTGCCTGCTAACAGGCAAAAAAAGAAGTCTGCAGAGACAGAGTGAGCACCAAAACCAGGCTCAGATAAGGCAGAAATTTTAGAATTATCACACTAGGATTTAAAATAACTGAAATACACTAAGGGCTCTAATCAAAAAGTGAACAGTATGTAAGAACAGATGGGTGGATAATGTAAGCAGAGACATGGAAACTCTAAGAAAGAATCAAAAGAAAGTGCTAGAAATCAAAGACACAGAAAGGAAGAATGCCTCTGATGGCTCTGCACCCATACTCAGTGTTTAGGGCGACTGGCCATATACACCAGGGCTGGCAAGTTTGAACCTGGCCTCAGCCTGCTAAACAACAATGACAACTGTAACAAAAGATAGCCAGGCTTTGTGGTGGGCACCTATAGTCCCAGCTACTTGGGAGGCTGAGGCAAGAGAATCACTTAAGCCCAAGAGTTTGAGGTTGCTGTGAGCTGTGACGCCGTGAGATTCTTCCAAGGGTGACATAATGAGACTCTGTCTCAACAAACAACAGAATGCCTTTGATGGGCTCATCAGTAGTTCTGGACATAGGTGAAGGAAAGGATCAGTGAACTTGAAGATACATCAGTAGCAACTTCTCAAACTGAAATGCAAAGACAAAAAGAAAAACTAAATGAAGATATACATGTATATATCAAAGTTTGTGAGATGTAGTGAAAGGATTTGCTTAAAAGGAAACAGTATATATTAGAAAAGACATAGGTTCTAAAATTAATAATCTAATCTTGGGGCGGCGCCTATGGCTCAAAGGAGTAGGGTGCCGACCCATATGCCAGAGGTGGCGGGTTCAAACCCAGCCAAAAACTGCAAAAAAAAAAAAAAATTAATAATCTAATCTCATTGTAGAAAACCACAGAAAGAAGAGCAATACCTAAAGCAATCAGATAGAAAGAAATGAAAAGATAAAAAATCAGTGAAATAGAAAACAGGAAAACAACGGAAAAAAATAATGAAACCAAAAGCTGGTTGTTTGAAAATCAAACTGAGGCAAAGTTTTATATAAATACACACTTAAATAATTGAACATATAGGTTCGTTATAAATCAGATTTATTAGAATAGCCAGGCAGGCTACGTTTGGCATGTGGGAGGTGAGAAAGCACTATGGCTTGAAGGGAAACCTGAAACAGAATGCAGCGTCTCTGCTGCTATGCTGCCTGGAAAAAAAGTTTCCACAAAGTAGGTAAGAACTGTCAAGGTTTCTAGGAATCTCTGAGACTTGTTAAAGAAATTGTTAGTCTGGGGTGAGTGAGGTGGCTCACGCCTGTAATCCTAGTAGTCTGGGAGGTCAAGGTGGGTGGATTTCCTGAGCTCATAGGTGCAAAACCAGCCTGAGCCAGAGCGAGACCTTGTCTCTAAAAATAGCCAGGTGTTGTGTTGGTCACCTGTAGTCCCAGCTACTTGGGAGTCTGAGGCAAGATAATTGATTGAGCCCAAGAGTCTGAGGTTGCTGTGAGCTATGACACCATGGTACTCTACCGAGGATGACAAAGTGAGACTATCACAAAAAAAAAAAAAAAAGAAATTGTTAATCTTTTCAGTCACACCCCAAAACTTTTAGGCCCTCTTGTGTCTAGGATTTGAATTACCATTGTAGCTTCTCCCTACATAAAATCTCCATCTTTAGACCAGTTTCTTTTGAGTTACGCACAGATTTCAAGTTCGTTTTCCTCCCCTAGTTTTCCAGCAACCATAAGCCATATGAACTAATCATGTCTATTTCTGTGTTGCTATGTTGTCTTTTATATCTGTAAAGGAAAAATAAACTATTTTCTCTCTACTCACACTACACACAATCTTCAGTAGTGTAGGAATTGTTTCCCCATACTCCCAAGTAATTCTTCCGTGAGCAGTGACCTGGTGTTCTGTGACTCAGTTGGATTCTATTACTCTGCCTTCCTGGAGATAGCATCAGATCCCATAAGTTAATTGCTCAGTCCTGTAAGATTGCCTCCTCTTCAGATGCCAGCCACAAGCCCCAGGTTGTAACCTGTTCTTCTGACCAACCAACTGTACTTTTGGGTTTTTATAGAGGCCTTATTACATGGGCACAGTTAGTTAAATTATTAGACATTAGTGATAAGTTTAGCCTTCAATCCTTCATCCCTCCCCAGAAGTTGAGGGTGGAGCTGAAAGTCCCAACCTCTTATAATAATGCCTTGGACTTTCTGGTGACCAGCCCCCATTCTGAAGCACTCCAGGGGCTTCCAACCACCAGTCACCTAAGTATCATACAAAAACATTCTTCTCACTCCTGAGGTTTTATGACCTGTGAGCCAGGAACCAGAGACAGAGACCAAATACATGTTTATCACAACTATGTAATAAATGAACTCGAACTACTTATTAATTATTTAGTGTGGAATACCAGATATATATGCCTTTCTCCTCTTTAAGGAGATCATAAGGCAATTATTGTTGAATCCTCAGCACCTGGCACTAGGATGGCACTTGTTAGATGTGTAATACATGTTTACTGGGTTGAATTGAATACCTGCCTCACTACTTCCTCTTTGTGAAATAGTATTTGTTTTTGTCTACGCAAATTCTTTGCCTCCTTTAGAACTCGCTTAGTTCGTGAAATCTTTCCTGAATCTTTTTCTTTTGTAGTCTGTATTAATTTTTCATCTCTTACCATATGCATACACTGTACCACCCTGTGAGCTGCAAGGAATCTGACATGATGGCAGCAACATCCAAACCATTCATGTACTAGGTAAATTAATATGGAAAGAGAAAATTACTGGTTAAGATAGTGAAAACAAGTGTTTATTTACTTAGTATTTGCTTTGGCAAGGTACTGTGCTAGTCTTTGAAAGGGACAAAGACGAATATTTCCTTCAAGGAATTTACAGTTTAGTAGGGAAATTAGACACAAAACAGGTAGGCTAGAGATGTGTTTCATAAGAGCTATGTTTTGAGAGTTCAATTAAAAAATAAAGGTTTGTGGATTTGATAATAACCATAAGATTTAAACCCTATAACGTAGGCATTATTCCTGTCTTATTGATGAGAAAAATCAAGGCCCAGAGAATTTTAAGTGTTGTGACCAAGCTCATAATTGTCAATTGGTAGAGCTGAAATTTAAACCTAATTAAGATTGCCTTCAGTATCTCTTCCTTTCGTCACAGCACGAAGACTTTAGAAGTCATACTAATGAGAAGTAGCAACAATAAGTGGATATGGGGAATAATGGAGTAGAGCAGGAAAAAGTGACATCAGAGATAGCCAGAATGATGTGATTGAGACATCATGAGAACACAAGACAAGACACAGAGTTGACAAGACACCTATAGTTGTGGATTACCAGAATTTATTAACGTTAGTGTCACTGAAGTCAACGTACAGCCCCCCACTGCCAAATTCAGCTTAAAAAAAAAAAGACCTTAAGAGTCAGAGGAAAAATTAATTTTAGGCATACTGAGTTTTTGGTGCCAATGGGAGGGCCATCTAGTATTTAGTAATGTTGGACTGGATATGAAGGCAGTTCAAAAGAGGAGAAACCTGAATGGCCACAGAATGTATAATAGCATGTCTAACCTTACTGGAATCATGAAAATAGAAGTTAAAAACTCAAGATGCCCTTCCCTATCTACTAAATTGGTACACTAAATTTATGAGAATGCAAGAGAATAAAAATTCTTACATACTACTGGTTGTAGAGCCATTTGCTAATGTCTAATAAAGTTAAATTCACATATATGCTCAATGGCTCAGAAATTTCATTTGTAGGTACTTGTCTTAGGGAAACTCTTATATATACTCTAGAATCTTTATTGCAGTGATGTCTGTAAAAGTGAAAAATATATAATGTTTATTGATAGGAGAGCAGATAAATCATGGTATACATTATAATGGACTATTACACAGTAAAGTGAATGAACTGAATCTCCATATATCAGCAGGGTAAATCTCAGAAACATAATGGAGAGAGAAAGACGAAAGTTGCATTTTGTCACTGTTGATGAAAAAATTTAAAACCTACATTGCAAGTGTGTTGATTTTTTTATATGGGCATACACATATAGAGGAATGTGAATTGGAAGAATACATGCTGTTCTTGTTATCTATCCTTACCCCCCCTTTTTGCTTAGGTATTTATTTATTTATTTTTTGAGGCAGAGTTCACTTTGTTGCCATCAGTAGAGTGCTATGGTGTCATAGCTCAAAGTGACCTCAAACTCTTGTGCTCAAGTGATCCTCTAGCCTCAGCCTCCCAAGTAAGTGGGACTGCACACGCCTGGCTATTTTTAGAGACCAGGTCTTGATCTTGCTCAAGTTGGTCTCGAACTTGTGAGCTTAATTAAGCATTCCACCCACCTTGACCTCCCAAGAGTTCTGGGATTATGGACTTGAACCACTGTGCCCAGCCGTGCTCAGGTATTTTAAAGCAAATCCCAGAGATAAGTTTCTTACAGATTAAAAAAAAAAAAAAATGCACAAAGCCCAGTACTTTCATATCCAGTAAAATTAAACATAATCCCTAATAATATCTAAGACTAATTTTGTTACTTTTTTTTGTCTCAAAATTGTCTTTTTAATAGTTTTTTTTGATCAAATCAGTATCCCAGCAAAGTTGACACATTGCATTTGGCTGAATATCTCTAAAAAGTCTCTTTTAAGGAATGATTTTTATTTGTTTTAAACAGAAGTGTTATGATTTTACCTTTTCTTTTTTGAATAGATTAGAACCATCAGAGAGTCTTGAGGAAAACCAGCGGAACCTTCTTCAGATGACTGAAAAGTTCTTCCATGCCATCATCAGTTCCTCCTTAGAATTCCCCCCTCAGCTTCGAAGTGTGTGCCATTGTTTATACCAGGTATGCTCAAAGTTAGAGATTATTAATCCAAACCTAAGTTAAGAATGTTTATTTACCAAAGGGGGATTTAGCTGCTGATAGGGGATGGTTGACTGTAATACTGAGTCAATTTGGATGAATAAGAATTGTTGGAAAGGAACTTAAAAAAAAACCTAAATATTGCTTATGGGATAGTGTGAAGTAAAAGAATACTTTAACATACTAAGATTTCCTTGCATTGGGAGCAAGTTTAAAATGTGCTAAATCTATTGGGTATGATGGATGTGTCTGAAATGAGATGTATTATGGAATCATAATAATTATTTTGGTTATCTTTTGCCTAAATTACAGGGTCTTTTACACATGAGGCAGGTATACTCTTTGCTTTTTGCTTGATTTGGTTTCTTCATTAAAATAAAATTGGTTTGTGTCAGGTGTATTATATGTAGAGTGTTTCTTATAAGATTATATTGCATTATTATTCAGACTAAATTATTAGACTTTCTAACACTAGCATCCCAAGTAATGCTTCTGAATTCTTATGTCTACAGTCTTAGTCTTAGGTCTGTGTTCTTTTATGGCTTCTACTGTGTTTTTAAATAGCATATGCAGTTTTAGGAATGATTTGTTTCAGGGGAGTTCCTGCAAATTCACAATTGTGGAAGAAACATTAATGGGTCTGGAATTTGGGATGGGGGTGAGTATAGGTAAAAAATTTACACTTTTCCCAAAACCTATTCCTTTGTCTCTCTCTCTTTGCAGAGTCATCCCTAGCCATTTGGTTTTTTAGCACACAGCTTCATGTTGCTTAGAGACATTAACAATATCAGTGAAATCACCATTTTAAAAACTGTTTGGGCCTGCTCTATATGAACTTTTTTCCCATTGTTGTTTTTAAAGATGTATCTGCTCTATCTAAAAAAAACATTTTACAATATACATAGATGATAGACACACTTAACAGGAATTCTCAATTAATTTTTTATGACTTTTCTACCATTTCTAAAAATTTCAAAGAAGCTTAGGAAAGCCCTACATACTTCTTTCCAGCTATTTAAATCTGAGTCTAGCGGGTCATATAGTTAGAATATGAAATTTAATATAGTAAATAGTATCTTGTCTTAAATTCGGGCCTTTTTTATTTGTTGTCTTTTTTAAAAGTAATTCAGTAATTTTTCTGTTTATAAAACTAGTCAGGCAGGAAACGGCATATATTAAAAATAGTCTAAGTCGGGCAGCTCCTGTAGCTCAAAGGAGTAGGGTGCCGGCCCCATATGCCAGAGGTGGTGGGTTCAAACCCAGCCTCAGCCAAAAACTGCACCAAAAAAAAAAAAAAAAAAAAAAAAAAATAGTCTAAGTCAACTTCTTGGTTAGCTTGGTAGCAGCTGTTTTCAGAGAGCAAATAGGTTTCTAAAACAACAGTGGTTTTGACGTTAGCAAGTTTAAAGTCAGTAGGGGACCAGGAGTTCATACCTGTGATCCTAGCGCTTTGGGGAGCCAAGATAGGAGAATCCCTTGAGGCCAGGATTTCAAGACCACTTTGGGCAATGTAGCGAGACCCTTACCTCTACAAAAAAATTTGTTTTAATTAGCCTTGTGTGGTGGTGCACACCTGTAGACACAGCTACTCAGGAGGCTGAGGTAGGGGGATAGCTTCAGCCCAGGAATTTGAGGTTGCTGTGAGAATAATCATACCATTGCATTACATCCTGGGCAACAGAGTGAGACCATGTCTCTTTAAAAAAAAAAGAGGACTGACTACCTGATTACATGGTCTAGTGGATTTTAGTGGAAATTCTTTACATGGTTATCATACTAAAAAAAAAAAAATCTCTCTTTTTTTTTAATCATCAGCAAACTTGGAGAACAATTTGAGATCATGATTTTAATAATATAAAAGGAACAGGTGTTGGCACTTACTAAGTTCTTAGGAAATATTTAATGAAGGAATACATTTTCCCATCTTTTCATCCCAAGTAAGGTTCTTGCCAGCTTTCTTTCATAGGGAGAAAAATAGTGAAATTAGAAAATAAATAATTGGTAACTTACTAAATGCTATCTGCTGTGCTTTTTTGAATACTTCATAACAAATATCCTATATTATTATCTTCACAACATCAATGAAATTATTCTCTTTCAAACATTATTTAAATGTTGTTCTAACACATTATTTTTGAAGTATTGGGTAAACTTAACATTGTTAGAGAGTAGAGTACTATGGGGCAAAGGTATGCCGTGCTATTTGTAAACAGAATTTTGTTTTTTAGTAAGTGACTAATGGAATTTTGCATTCACTAATTAGAAAGCTAGGGAAAAAAAGGGACCCAGTTTTTCCTTTTGGTTTGCTCTTTTGTTTTTATTCATCTTCCTTCTTCTGACTTTTACTTGCCCTTTGACTTTGGCAATAACATAATGGTACTTTTGTACTTTTATGTTCTGCTGGGAGAGATAGTAGTCAGTTTTGGGGGTTTTTCCTCTAGTAAACGTTGCTTCTTTGAGACTTAGTGGGTAAATTTTGAAAGCTAAGTGAGTATATTGATAGCTAATAAACTTCCCTTAAACGTCCCTGAGCTTTAGCTCTTTTCCCTTGAGTTCATATTTTGGCCTTTACTTTTTGAGTCATGCTTTATTTAAAAAGCTCTATTACTTTATGTGCTTTCCTTATTTAGTTACCAGGTTAAATGGTATAGCCAACTGGAAACGTGTTAGGTTTATAAGTAAGTCATTTTCTCATATATTTTTTTCCATTTTTCCTTATGATAGTTTCGGTATGAAGAGAAAATAATCCCCAAAGAGGATATTCTCTTATGTTGTGGTGAGAGAATTCTGAAACTATTACAATTCTCAATTGAATGTCATCTTTTCCTAGTAAATCTGCTTTTCCAAACTGAAGTAGTTTACATAAATTGTTAAGGCCATAATGAGGGTTGCATACTGTAATTGAAAAAAATTATAAAACTGCATTTTTATGATATATAATGGTTACTAGTACTTTTGTATATAGTCTGAAGTTTGAACCAAAGTTCCATGAGATAAGTGACGGTATTGTCTTCTTAACTGCTGTCTCCCACTGCCTAGAATCATATTTGGCTTGTAGGTGCACGGTAACTACATGGATAGATGGATGGATGGATGGATATTGAATAACTTTAAGCTCAAATTATGAGTTATGGTGTTGGATGCCTAGAATTCCTAAAACAAGATACCATGTGTCGGTGGATTAAAGAATTCTAATTTGGTTTTAAAAATATTTTTAAAAATGATGGTTCTGCCTAGTCTAATTCAATTAGAGGTCTTTTAATTTTTAAAGAATAATTTTGGTCTAAAAGGAATTCTGAAAGATGAAACCAAAATGTCTCTACTGGCTTTTTTTTTTTAAAGAGACATTCTGATAAATGGTCAACTGTAATATCTGAAAAGTTTTAAGCAGGCTTATAGTTCTATTTTATAATTTTTCTCTGTTATTAATTAATGCTTTTTTCTAGTTGAGCTGATAACATCCTTCTCCCAAATGTTGCAGAGCTTTTAACCACTGCTGATTAAAACCATTTCAGGAAGTAGCCTGCAGACATTGAAAAAATGTGTGAAGTTTTCAGAGCAATCTTTTTTAGGGAGAGATATTTTAAAGTGAATTCTTCCAGTATATTTAGCTATTTAATTTTTATTTCATTAGTGAGTAAAATCTTAATTAAATGCCAGTTACTAAAAAAGAACTCTAAGTCAATTGAAGGATACACAGAGAAATATTTTACATAGCAAGAAAAAATTATGTAGACACAAATGTTTTTAGTGTGTGGTCTACTTGTAATGTTTTATATAAAATTTATCAAAAGCTAGGGATTAAATAAAATGTAAATTTTAATATCCTCAAATTCACTCAGGGAGCGCTTTTCGTGATTCATAGCCAGAAATAGTAGACATGATTTGGTCTGAACATTTCTTGCTGTGTTAGTGCTTGGCTTAAAACTGTGATGAAAATTAAAACCCAGAGTTAAAATTCATCCCTCAAAATTCAGTTGATTTCTGATTTTTTTGCTGATTCCATTTGTGTTACATTTTATTGTGTGATTTTATGTACGAGCCGACATTGTTTTTGTTGCTGTGTGTAGTCGGTGCTGTGACTTGTTTGTGCTCATCTCTGTTCTGTAGGCAACTTGCCACTCCCTACTGAATAAAGCTACAGTAAAAGAAAAAAAGGAAAACAAAAAATCAGTAAGTTTGGAGAACTTTTTATTAGCTGTTTCTTTCAAAGCAAAACAAAAATCTTTTGCTGTTTGTTAAGAACATCTTCACTTCAGCCTATTTGACCTTCACTGTAAAATCATTCTACTAATTCTGGCACAAAATAGCTTTCATTTCAATTAACCCTGGAATTAAGTTACATTGAAACCATTCTCTGTGTTCCTTTGGTTTGATTTATTCCAAAGGCATTTTGTGGGCATTTGTTGTATTGGATATCCTTGGTCTAATTTTATTATTGTTGTTTTAAAAATGATAAGTGAATGCAAAAGAAACTTAATTTCAAGGCCTTAGGAACTGCTGACTCTCTTCATTCTTGCTTCCTGTTTGCAGGTGATGTAAGTGGTTTCTTTGCCTAGAGGTGAAAGGTTTTTGGTAATTTGTAGAAGTAAATGGCAAGAAGTGTCACTTTCTGAATCTTACCTAAAAGTTGTTAAATTTTATATTTTTTTACTCTTTATGATTTTATCTAGACAATGTCAGCCAGAAATTAGATATTTGTGCTTAGATTATAAAAAATCTAATGGTAAAACAACCTTTATCTAGGAGAAAATCTAAGGTAAATTATAAGAACTCAGTAAGTCTTTATTTGTAGAGAAACACTTCATTTTGCATACATGATATGCCCTAATTTATTTAAAAGCAAGTGATGATAGTCATAATTTTCTTTCAGTGAATGAAATTTCCCCCCAAATATAACATGTATATATAACAAAATATAACACACATACACTTATATATAACAAATATAACATTTTAAATTTGCCATTATCTTTCTGTATGACTTATCCATATCAAGTTGAGTCCTATCTTTGTTTTCCTAATTACAAAATATTTGTTAAAAATATCCAAGTGATTGTTAGCAAAAGAAAACTTTAGGCAGTGCCTGTAGCTCAAAGGAGTAGGGCACCAGCTCCATATGCCAGAGGTGGCGGGTTCAAACCTGGCCCTGGCCAGAAACTGCAAAAAAAAAAAAAAAATTTAAGGGGTCATGTAGATAGTTTTCTTTAAAAGATATAATTTAGAATATAGTGTTCATCTGGTTTCATCTTTCATTCCTTTCTAAGCTTTATGTATAATAAAGCTTTACATATAAATTATCTGAGCTTTAAATATAAATTTCTGTTGTGAATTCAGAACAAAATTAAAATTTAGAGATACATGCTTTTATTGTGTCCATTCAAGATTTCATTTTTAAGTAAGTTAAGTAAATTTATTCAGCTGTGAGCAAATGGACTGAATTGGATAGCTTTTTTTCTTAATAAAGACCTCTCTTTCTAATGCTTCAGCCTTCTAATTCTCAGCATATTTGGGTTTAACACAATATACACCATCACTATTGATATTAATTTACTTTTTCTAACACTCTTGTTTGGTGTTATACTAATACCATTGTGTAGTATATCACATAAATTAAAATGTAGACTTCGTGTTTCTCTAGAGCATGTTTTCTAGCCTTCCTAACATTGCTTTATTTATGAAGATTTTATTTAAATTTGTTCCTTGAATTTTTTTTTCTACTAGAGTTATTTTCAGATTTTTTAACTTTCTGGGTAACACTTAAGTTTTGGAATGTATTTCTCAGCACAGGTGATTGGGGGCTCCTCATGGAAACAAGGGGGATATAATGGATAATTTGAGATACTGTAGAGCACATTCCAAAATATAAAGATGGAATGGAATAGTCATTATAAATTTAAACTGTTGTTTTATGGAGTTGTTTGCTTCACAGAATCTAATGATCTTTTCTCTTAAGAGCAGCTGACTTTCTTTGGAGGTATATGTATCATGGATTGGAATATATAAAATGTAGAGAAGTTTCTGGCTTCTTGTGTAGTTGTATTATAGATCTTTCTGTTCATTATACTCAAACATACAACATATAATTAGATTTAATTTGCAAGTTAACTGCTAAACTCAGGGAGAATTTTCAGTAATTAATCATGTATGGGTGGCTAATGTGCAGCTTATAACTGCATTTATTTTCATCATGTAGTTCAGCTTTTACCAAAGAAGTAAAAGGGGATAGTTGGCTAATTGCTCACAACACATGGACTGGCCCAAGTTTGACCTTTTATGCAGAATGTCTTTTGGATCCAAATTAGATTTTTCTTTTTTTGGAGACAAAGTCTTATTATGTCACCCTCGGTAGAGTGCTATAGTGTCACAGCTCACAGCAACTTCAAACTCTTGGGCTTAAGTGATTCTCTTGCCTCAGCCTCCCAAGTAGCTGGGACAATAGGCATCTGCCACAACACCCAGTTATTTTTGTTGTTGTTGTTGTTGTAGATGTCATTGTTGTTTAGTAGGCCCGGGCTGGGTTCAAACCTGCCAGCCCCGGTGTATGTGGCTGGCACCCTAACCACTGAGCTATGGGCACTGAGCACCAAATTAGATTTTTATGGATTTAAAAAACACACTCGAATGTGTGTATATTATGAAGTAAGATTACATCGATGTTAGTGGTGAATGAATAAAGTGGTCCTTTTAAGAATTGACTAAAATTCTTGCAACTTGTTATATAGCATTTTTATTGATATTTATTATGCTTTTATCATTTTAATTCCAAAAAGTATTGATTCTGCCATCAGTGAGATACACATTTTGTGATACATGAAACAATATATGTTCCTGAGATGTAGTTACTCTTTGTTTTGAAATGAATTATTATTATTATTTTTTTTTTTTTTAAGACAGAGCCTCAGGCTGTCACCCTGGATAGAGTGCTGTGGCATCATAGCTCACAGCAACCTCCAATTCCTGGGCTCAAGCGATTTTCCTGTCTCCGCCTCCCAAGTAGCTGGGACTACAGGCGCCCACCACAATGCCCGGCCATTTTTTGGTTGCAGCCGTCATTGTTTGGTGGGCCTGGGCTGGATTCGAACCCACCAGCTCAGGTGTATGTGGCTGGTGCCTTAGCCCGTTGAGCCACAGGCGCCGAGCCTGATATGAATTATTTTTGATAATGTGAAAGATGGTGAAAGTGTAGTACTTATGTAAACTTTATAATATTCTCTTTATGGGAAATATTTCACTTGGATTTTCATTAAATTCTGACACTGAGTACTATTAGAAATCAGGTATAAGTGTAACTCACACTTTAAAACTTCTCAAGTATTGATAGCAATGGTAGTCTATGAATTCTCTGAAATTACACGAAGAATTTTGTGAGAATGCATACATTCACTTTTCTGACTTTTTACCAGATTTTAAAGAGGTTCTAAATCCCCAAATGGTTAAACACTGTGCTAGAATAGTAGAAGCACTTGAATTTTCTTAATTCTGTATCTAAAACTAAAAATTCTAAGCTTGTGCCTATTATCCTAGAACTTTAGGAGGCCAAAGTGGGAGAATTGCTTGAGGACAGGAGTTTGAGACCAGCCAGAGCAACACAGTGAGACCCTCTCACTACAAAGAGTAGAAAAATGCATAGGGCATGGTTGCATGCACCTGTAGCCCCAACTACTTGGTGATTGAGGTATAGCCCAAGCAACAGAACTAGACCCTGTTTAAAAAGATAAAATTAAATAAAAATTCTAGATCTAATTCTAAATCTAATTTTCTATTTGTGTATTTCAGCTGAAAATAAATGGAATTTACATTTTAAGGCCATTCTAGTAAGGCATCTGTATCTGGCCACCTTCACCAGTTCCCCTTATTTAAGTATAAGATTGTTCTTCATGCAGTAAGCATCTAAAATACTGCAGCACAAAGAAAGCGTACTGAGCTATGCGTAGTGCAAATGAAAGTGAGACTATATTAGTTATAACTCATCTCTTTTATCACCTCATTCTCTAAAATCTTTTGCACTAATCTTCTATCAGAAATGATAGAAAATCATTTTGAGATTACATGGACCATGTGAAGCACTAAGTGGAATCGGATGAAGTGAAATAATCTGTATTCTTTCCAGAGTTACTCTAGACAGTGTGAGCCATGTAAATGTATGACAAGTATTACTTTATTGAGGTATTGTGAAGAAAAGGAGTTGAGATTCTGCATGTAAATCCCATTTTTTCATTTTTTTCCCCAATGCAAGTTTATTCCTTGACTCCCGAAATATTAAGTGAAGTGCTATGGCTTTGCTATTGTTGTTTCTGCTCTTTAAGCAAAAGTTAGCCCCACTAAGCAACAGTAGTTGTCGAGATTAAAATGTTATGTAAATATTTAAAAATAAATGTGTATGTGTAGCATATATATATAAAATGTAATATAATTTGCATTTGATAACATGACTTAAAACAGAGGGCAGTGGGAGGAGGTGAGCTAAGCCAGTTTCCTAACACTTTTCTCAGTTTAACATACCTTTTTATCTTCAATGTAAAATGTTTTATAAAGAAAAAATAACTATTTTAAATTTTGGGTTCACATTGCTTTTCATGCCGGGCAACTATTTCTCGAATCCTTAAATTTTTTATTTGACAGAATTATAAATTGAGGTAGACAGGGGTTCTTTCTTTTGGTGGGATCCTTTTTTCTTTTAGGTGCCCAAGAATTCCTATTCTTCCATGGTTAAATAATAGGTAGGTCCTTATATTATAAACCATGCTGGTAAAAAGGAATTAGCAGTAACATTACTTTTAAGTAAGTTTTTTTTTCCCTCAATAGGAATCTAAGAAAATGTTTTGTACATGGTAAGCATTTTTCTCAAGAAATTGATTTGGACCTGGTATAGAACAAAATGTAAATATTTACTATTAGGTATAGGATGTTTGAGGGTATGCTGTAAGAGCTGACCACACGGTGATGTTTGTTTATCTTAGCAAAATATGATAATATTTGTATGAAAATTTGTTCTGTTTTCTTTATTCATTAAACTTGCAGTATAAACAGTGATGATAAAATGAAGATCTTTTTTCAGGTTTCTTCTCCCCACCTCATCCATGAGACTTTTCTTTTCTCTGAGATACCTTAATTTTGCTTTAATATGATGAAAGACTAGAATTGAGGGAAAACTTTATTTTCTGATATTTTGGAAGAAAGGGAAAATTAGAAATTTGTCATTCATGAGTCTTGATTTAGAGTGTTTTTGTGAAGTTTGGTCTTCAAACTCTTTGTTCCCCTTCAGTTTAATTCAGACCTTATATTCAATTCTGAACTCCTTGTTTTTAGGTGGTTAGCCAGCGTTTCCCTCAGAACAGCATCGGCGCAGTAGGAAGTGCTATGTTCCTCAGATTTATCAATCCTGCCATTGTCTCACCGTATGAAGCAGGGATTTTAGATAAAAAGCCACCACCTCGAATCGAAAGGGGCTTGAAGTTAATGTCAAAGGTGAATTGTTTTCTTAATCTAGCTATCTTCCATTACCCTCACAAGTAAATTTTCAGTTTTTGATACAATTCTTGATTTTACTTTTGAAGTACCCTATGGTTTTCAATTATGTGCTTTTGTTTTATTTCATTGATATTATAAAGAAATTCATTAGTACCCTGTCGGACTTATTATCATGAGAAAATATTTTAGCAAATGTCTTGTATTCTGAAGATAGTTTTCTGTATAATCATTCTGGAAATTCTGAAAAGGAGACCAAAATGTAGACTGTAGGATTTTTTTTTTTAAATTTAAAAAGACATTTAAAATTGTTGGTATGTAAAAATAAAATAAATAAAATAAATTGTTAGTATGCATTTTATATATGTACATATACATAATAATTTTGGGGAGAAATAGAAACAATACCTAGAGTAATTTATAGAATGAGGAATGATTGATTTTATCTACTGGTAGAAATTATATCAATGAGAAGATTCATACTCTGATATATAGACTTCATACATAAAATAATCTGGTTATTTAAAACCCTGTTTTGTTGTTTAGATACTTCAGAGTATTGCTAATCATGTTCTCTTTACAAAAGAAGAACATATGCGACCTTTTAATGATTTTGTGAAAAGCAACTTCGATGCAGCACGAAGGTAAGCGGCCTGCGACTTTGTCAGTGGCTCTGTTTGAATCAGATATTTTCATTTTCACCTAAGTATGTGTACCTGGTCTACATGAAATTTCTGTGCAAGTTTTTTTCTCTTTGCTTTCCAGGTCAAGACATAGTTTGTCTTGTTTAATTTTACTATAAAAGATAGTCATGAAATAAATCCATATTCTTTGAACTTTGGTTGTCAAAACCAAGGGAGATTTTTTTTTTTTTTTTGAGACAGAGTCTCACTTTGTCACCCTCAGTAGAGTGCTGTGGTGTCACAGCTCACAGCAACCTCAAACTCTTGGTCTCAGGCAATTCTCTTGCCTCAGCCTCCCTAGTTGCTGGGACTACAGGCGTCCACCACAACGCCCAGCTATTTTTCTTGTTATTTGTTTGTTTGTTTGTTTCAGTAGGCCCAGGCCGGGTTCCAACCCACCAGCCCTGATGCATGTGGCTGGTGCCCTAACCACTGAGCTATGGGTGGCCAGCCCCAAGGGGGTTTTTGATAGCTAGCAAAATAGAGGATTCGTGGTTGCTACACTGTGGGGACAAAGAGGAAAGAAGATTCCTTTTATTAAAAACTAAAACCAAACTGGTATAGATCATACTAACATATAATCAAAATTCTTTTGGTATAAGAATATTTTTGATAATATTAGTTTATTTGAACTAGTTACTCTTGAAACCAAGTAATGTGAGCACATAATATTTTGTTCATGAGTAATTGAACAAATGTTGAGGCTTTGTGATTTTAGAAAACTTTTCTGCTAAATTTCCAAAACGTAACTAGTTACGTCACTTTATTTGCATGAGTTGTTTTTAGAAAAGCAAATGTGGTAATCCATGTGAAAGTGCTTTACAAGTGTTAATAAATGTAAGTTAATGTTCAGAATTCTACTTTTTACACAGTATGAATCTAGTTGATCATCTAAGCTAGCCTTGTCCAACTGTTTCTTCAAGTTTATCATCATCAAAGTTCTCATTGACTTTTTTCTCTTAGGGAAATTGGAGTTTAAATGGTATATTGCTGGACTATATTAGAGAGAAAGGGAATGTCATCACATGATTTATATTCTAGCATATGGCCTACCCATGCAAAGTCAAAGGAACCCAAGTTCTGAACCTGGCTCTGACCAACAGGCTGTTCACCTTTGGAGGAAGTCTTTTGTCTTGTGTGGTCCTCCATTTACTTATCTACCAAATAATTCTCTCAAAAGTTTCATCCATCTAAACATTGTTGTTCTTCACAAAGTTACTTCATACAAATTTAATTAAAACATAGGTATGAGAGTATCTGGTGTTGAAAATTCTAATGACTTTGCATTTTTAAAGGTTTTTCCTTGATATAGCATCTGATTGTCCTACAAGTGATGCTGTAAATCACAGTCTTTCCTTCATTAGTGATGGCAATGTGCTTGCTTTACATCGTCTACTCTGGAACAATCAAGAAAAAATTGGCCAGTATCTTTCCAGCAATAGGTAAGAATTCCCCCCAGTCATAGAGATAGTGAACACTCTTCAGTTTAAATTTGTACTAATAAAATTATTGGTCATGAATAGTGCTTTCCTCTTTACAACCTTTCTTGGAGTAAGAATTATAATTTTGAAAGAGAGAAAGGTATTTACGCTGTGCTAATACAAGGTTATTTGAAGGAAGTATGGAGAATCCTGTAAGAACTCATACTAGACCTCAAATTTGATCCTGCAATCCCATTACTGGGCATCTACCCAGAAGAAAAAAAACCCAGTTTATTGCACTAATGTACACAATTATGATTTAATAAAATTATAAAAAAAAAGAAAACAGTTTATCACAAAGATATTTGTACTAGACTGTTTATTGCAGCTCAGTATATAATTGCCAAATTGTGGAAACAACCTAAATGCCCACCAATCCAGAAATGGTTTAACAAGCTATGGTATATGTATACCATGGAATACTACTCAGTCACTAAAAAAGACGGTGACTTTACATCTTTTGTATTAACCTGGATGGAGTTGAAATACATTCTTCTTAGTAAAGCATTACAAGAATGGAGAAGCAAGAATCCAATGGACTCAATTCTGTTATGAAGACAACAGGCGCTAGTACGGGGGGGAGGGGAGAAGGGTGGGGGGTCATGGTGTGTGACACACCTTTGGGGGGCAGAACACAATTATAAGAGGGACTTTACCTAACAAATGCAATCAGTGCAACCTAGTTCTTTGTGCCCTCAGTGATTCCCCAACAATAAAAAAAGTTAAAAAAAGAGAGAGAAAGAGAAAGGTAGACTCTTTTTAAAAAATGGACAAAAGGTTAAGTGATTGACAAGCCTACCTAGATGCTATATTAATTTTCTTTTATTAACGTCAAGTTAAGAAATCTCAATTAGCCTTTAGAATTATTTCGTTCTTAAACTATGAAACATACTATGCAACAAGACAGCGAAGTTTAAATTTACTAAAAGATCAAATTAGTATTGACATTTGAACCTACAGAACAGCTAATTCTTAGGAATTTAGTAATTGAAACATTGCCAGTGGCCATACTTCTGTGTATGAGGAGTTTCTTACAAAGGTAAAAGTAGTCCAGTTATTTTCAGATGCCAATAAAAGTTGTTTGTTCATTCATTTGGAAAGGTAGGAGACCATGAAGCCAAAGCTAAGCAGTTAAGGGATGGAAGTTTAAAAGAGAGGACATTGTAATCCTGCATGATTTGTTAATTGATTGAAGTAGGTGTGGGCATGACTAATGTATGCCCTTAACATAGAAAAATGAAGTTGTTTATCTGTGTGATGTTAAAATAAACTATGAAACTTTTGAATACAAACATTCTTTTCTCTTATATAATTTATATTTACACTTTGGTGCTAAAGAGTTTATTTTTTAATTTTGGTCTTTAAAAAATTGTACACATTTCAAACATACAAAAAAATATACAGGATAATATAACAGAGGCCCATGTCTACCAACTATAGCTTTAACATTTATTTTAGATCCTTATAACATTTTATTTCTTGTATGGATGATAGTGATATGTATACATATGCATAATTCCTCTTGACAATCTAATTTCTATACTTCTCAATAAAGATGCCCACCTAAAGCCGGTGGGTGTGCTTCCTGGGTATATTTTTATACTGTTCTACAAATATGCACGTGTATGTAACTGGCAAAATAAGGAAATTATAGGTGTATATGTGGTGTAACATAGATTTTTATGTTTTAAATTTTTACAACAACGTAGTGACTATAACCTCTTCACATAACATTCAAGATTTATCATTTATTTAATTCATGTTAGTATTTCATTGAATCACTGTATCCGTTTATTTTTGCATTCCTGAATTAATGGAAGTTTATGTTTGTTTCTAGTTTTTCAGTAGTATAAATAATGATGTTATAAATTATCTTCATGTTTGTCTTCTGAGGTGGTACCTGTATATCTAATTGCTGAGTCGGGAATACACCTAGTCTCATCTTTAGAGGATATTGTCAAATAGCTTGTCAAAGTGTACATGCCAATTTACACTTAGACCAGCCTTGTGTGAGAACATTTTTGTACACATTCTCACCAAAGTTGGTATGAGATTTACCATTTGCCAATTTGATGTTGTGAAGTAGTATTTTGTTATTCTTAGACAGTTTTACTTATTATTGAAAATTCATATTTTCCCTGGTTATTCAAAGATCTGCTATCAGGGGCAGTATGTTCAATAAATACTGGTTTCTCAAGATCTTTTCACCTTGAGAAAAAGTGCATCAGAATGTTATTTTTACTTACTGACCAGCTGCTTAGTGGAACAGATTATGAGTTCTAGAAAACATTGAAGTTTTATGTAAATATTATGCTTTAGAGAGATATTTTAGTGTATACTTGTTTTTTGTTTTTGAGACAGAGCCTCACTGTTTCATCCTCAGTAGAGTGCTGTGGCGTCACAGCTCACAGCAACCTCAAACTTTTGGGCTTAAGCGATTCTCTTGCCTTAGCCTCCCAAGTAGCTGGGACTACAGGCACCTGCCACAATGCCTGGCTACTTTTGTTGTTACAGTTGTCATTGTTGTTTGGCAGGCCTGGACTGTGTTTGAATCCACCAGCTCCAGTGTATGTGGCCGGTACCCTTCCCGTTGAGCTACAGGCGCCAAGCCTCAGTGTATACTTACGATCCTGAGATCTTTTTAGTGCTGTTCACAAATCAGCAGGGACCACCAACTGACAGTAAAAAGAAAAGCAACAAGTGACAGAATGAAATGTGTACTGCTAAACATGAACTGCTACTTTTTTCTAAGTAATTTGCTATATCTAGGGATCATAAAGCTGTTGGAAGACGCCCTTTTGATAAGATGGCAACACTTCTTGCATACCTGGGTCCTCCAGAGCACAAACCTGTGGCAGATACACACTGGTCCAGCCTTAATCTTACCAGTTCAAAGTTTGAGGAATTTATGACCAGGTAAAGTACAACCTTGAAATGATGATTGCTTTCTTTTTGTTTGGAAAGTGTCTGCCACCAGTGCAGAGACACAGTCATAGCTCACTATACCCTCCTATTCCTGGACTCAGGTATTCTCCTGTTTCAGACTCCTGGGTAGCCACCATGCACAGCAAATTTTTAAAACCCTTGTAAAGAGATGGAATCTCACTTTGTTGCCCTGACTGGTTATGAACTCCTGCCTCAGTTATCCTTCCTCAGCCTCCCAAGGCAGAAATGTGTACTGCTAAATGTGAACTGGGATTGTAGGTGTGAGCCACCACTCCCAGCCTGTTGTTTCGTGTGTTGATTTTTTATAACAATAAAGTAACTTACTGAATCATATTTTCTCATTTTGCTTTGATATGTTTTCACATTTAACACTTACAAGGAAGTAAAGACAGTATTATTTTCATATTATAGTTAAGGAAAATGTAATTTATTGTGAACAACTAACTGACTTGCCTAAGGTGCCACACCTAATTCATAGCTCTTTTGGGTATGTATGTATTTATTTATTTATTTTAGAAGTGGGGTCTCACAATGTTAAAATTTTATAGGAATAATATAGTAAATACAGGCTTTTTGTGCAATATTCTATTCAAGACTTTTTATTTATCATGGTAGTATTTCATTGGAACACTTTATAATGACTTATTTTAATTGATGGACATTTACATTTATTTCCAGTTTTTCACTGTTATAAATCATGATGTAAAAATGTCACTATTTATAATAATGATAAATGTACATCTCAATTCCTGGGTTTAAGCAGACTTCCCACCTCAGCCTCCTCAGTAGCTGGAACTACAGGTGCATGCACCCATGCCCAGCAGTCTTTTGATTTAAAGTGCAGGACTTTTTCTACTAGACTGTTTTCAGAAGCCTCCTAAAAGTTAATGCTTTTAACTTCTTTTAAAGTAAGGCTCAGAAAATATAGTATACTTTATTTTTTTTTTTTGAGACAGAGCCTCAAGCTGTCACCCTGGATAGAGTGCCGTGGCATCACAGCTCACAGCAACCTCTAATTCCTGGGGTCAAGCGAATCTCTTGCCTCCACCTCCCAAGTAGCTGGGACCACAGGCGCCCGCCACAACACCCGGCCATTTTTTGGTTGCAGCTGTCATTGTTGTTTGGAGGGCCTGGGCTGGATTCGAACCCGCCAGCTCAAGTGTACGTGGCTGGTGCCTTAGCCCGTTGAGCCACAGGCGCCGAGCCAATATAGTATACTTTAATATTGCTATAAAATTTCTGTGGACATTTATTTTGAATCTTATTTACAGAGATTTAGTTTGTGAACAAAAAGATCGTCATTGTTTGATACCTAACTGCTGTGTTATAGTGAAGATAGTTTGCTGAATTCTTTAGGCTTAGTAGTACTTCTCATAGTACTGTACACTTAGTAAATAGTCCATAGTGACTGTGGGTTAAGTATTTTATTCATAGTATGGTCAGGGGGAAAAAATCCCAGAACTTGATATGCAGAAGTTAATTCATGTTAAAGATTTGCTAATAGCCGGGCGTTGTGGCGGGCGCCTGTAGTCCCAGCTACTCAGGAGGCTGAGGCAAGAGAATCGCATAATCCCAGGGGTTGGAGGTTGCTGTGAGCTGTGTGACGCCATAGCACTCTACCGAGGGCGATAAAGGAAGACTCTGTCTCTACAAAAAAAAAAAAAAAAAAAAAAGATTTGCTTAGAATATGCCATGAATTTTAAATGCTTGTTATTAATCATATTATATATTGGCCATAGTTTTGTATATATAACTCCAATTCATTGATATTATTAAAAGAATATATGAATGTATAATATGTAATATCCTTTTTAATTTAATTTTGTTTTTAGTCCTATTAGATTTTTCTCAGCATAATGAATATTTATTTCTACATAATTAAGGGAATATATTCTATACAAAATTTACATATTACCTAACTGAAGATTATATGACACAAAAATATAAAACTTTTTTACTCAACATTACTGGCCATCTAAGCCTTTTTTTTTTTTTTTTTTTTTTTGAGAGAGAGAGAAAGAGCCTCAAGCTATTGCCCTGGGTCGAGTACCGTGCCATCACAGCTCATAGCCACCTCCAGCTCCTGGGCTCAAGCGATTTTCCTGCCTCCGCCTCCCAAGTAGCTAGGACTACAGGTGCCCACCACAATGCCTGGCTATTTTTTGGTTGCAGCCGTCATTGTTGTTTGGAGGGCCCGGGCTGGATTCAAACCCGCCAGCTCAGGTGTATGTGGCTGGCACCTTAGCCTCTTGAGCCACAGGCGCCAAGCCTTTTTTCATGTTTCTAAGAAAACATTTTTATTATTATTCCTTTTCTTTTTAAGACCATACCTTCCCTTACAAAGCAATCATGTGCTTTTGAAGACTAAATGATTTAATATGTGTAATATACTTAGAACAGTATCTGGTACATGAAAAGTGTAATTTTAGATGTTATTTTTGTTCTCTTCTAAATTCCCACTGATGAGGCCAAACATGATGGCTCAGGCCAGGCTTGGTGGCTCGTGCCTGTAATCCCAGCACTCTGGGAAGCCAAGGTGGGTGGATTGCCTGAGTTTACAAGTTCAAGACCAGCCTGAGGCAAGAGTGAGACCCTGTCTCTAAAAATAGCTAGGCGTTGTGGCAGGCACTGTAGTTGCAGCCTCTTGGGAGGCTGAGACAAGAGGATTTCTTTGAGCCCAAGAGTTTGAGGTTGCTGTGAGCTAGGAAGCCACGGCACTGTACTGACGGTGACAAAGTGAGACTCTGTCTCAAAAATAAATAGATAAATAAATTCCCACTGATGCTCCTTGAGACTAATTTCTTTTAAATAAAAAAAGTAGCTCTATAACCTTAATTATTAAGTTGCTCAAAACACAGAAATCTAAAGAAGAAAGTAAACTCTTTCATCCCCTTATTAGAAATAACTCAGTTAACATTTGGCGAAAAGCTTCCCAGTTGTTGATCTATGCATGTGTATATCTGTTTCTCCTATAGAATGCTAACTAGGTTATTTCCATTAACACTGATCTGGCACCAGCAATATGATGGACTGAGCTAATACAGTCTCCCCAAGACACATAGAAGTGCTAGGTAAAATAAAAAATACATACCCTAAAGACATTTTCTGAGCAAATTACCCTGCTCACAGATAGTATAGCTAGGTAAAGAAATGGAAAATATGAAAGAGGTTAAGACATGCAGAAGATAGAATGGGAAGGGCCAGCACATGTCTAGTAAGTGTTCCAGAAATTGGGATTAGTAAGAATGGGGAAGAGATAATATCTGAAGGGATAATGGATCAGAATTTTCCAGGGTTGATAAATGAAATGACTCTTCAGATTTAAAAAAGCATACTAGTCTTCACAGAATATGTAATCATTAAATCACACTTTTTCAGAAATACATTTCAATACATATGGGAACCTAATATATAATGAAACTGGTATTAAAAATCAGGGAAATTCAATAAATGATGTTAATACAACTGAGTAACCATCTAGAAGAAGATTTTCATACCATTTATGTATGTAAACTCCCATGATTCAAAGAAGAAAAAGGGGCAAAGAAAGGCCTTTCTTATCCAGTTCGAAATCCATAAAACTAGAAAAGGAAAAGTTGATGAACTGAATTTGTAAAATACAAATAAATAAAAACTCACAAACTTCTCTCTATGAAAAACACATCATGAGTAACGATAGCCATGTGATTTATATCCCTGTCCAGTAGTTATCTTAGGATGGTCCTAAAGGAGCTCTTATGCTTCAAAGAGGATTATCTTGAAATTGTTGGTGCGTGTTGCCCAATTACCCTTCAGAAAGCCGTTGATTTTTTAAATATTTTTGTTTTGTCATTTTTATATTTCATCATTGCTCCAATTGTAGATTTTTGGAAATACTCAGTGGACAAAATAAAGCCTTTCAGTTAATCTGTTCTTTTTCCTTTTAGGCATCAGGTACATGAGAAAGAAGAGTTCAAGGCTTTGAAAACACTAAGTATTTTCTACCAAGCCGGGACTTCCAAAGCTGGGAATCCTATTTTTTATTATGTTGCACGGAGGTAAATACTATATTTTTAGTGTCTCTTTACAGAATTTTAAAAAATGGTAACAAATGTAGAAAGACAGCAAATTTGATTGTTCCTACTTCACTTACCAAGAATTGAAGACAAGTTTACTTGGGCGTGTGGAGTGGGTAAACAGCCATCCTGTCCTAAAATGGTGCTTAGTATATTAGAAACTGCTTTTCTGTTACCCAGTTCATATTGGTTTCTCTTTTCTACATCCAGGTTTAAAATACTATCTACAATAGCTTAAAGAGTAAAAAACTACAAAAAATTTTTTGTTTTATCCATCACATTATGATCAGGGATTTTTTTTTTTTTTGTAGAGACAGAGTCTTACTATACCGCCCTGGGTAGAGTGCTGTGGTGTCACACAACTCACAGTAACCTCCAACTCCTGGGTTTAGGCGATTCTCTTGCCTCAGCCTCCCAAGTAGCTGGGACTATAGGTGCCCGCCACCACGCCCGGCTCTTTTTCTGTTTTGCAATTCGGCCGAGGCTGGGTTTGAACCCGCCACCTTTGGTATATGGGGCCGGTGCCCTACTCGATGAGCCACAGGTGCCACCCGATCAGGAATTTTTTTAAAAGAAGAAATAAAACTTAAGGAGCCTATTTCTGAGAACTTTCAGTGTTAGGTTATATAAGACAGCATCAGTGTGATTTAGAAAATAATTCAGGGCTCGGCACCTGTGGCTCAACGGGCTAAGGCACCAGCCACGTACATCTGAGCTGGGGGGCTTCAAATCCAGCCTGGGCCCGCGAAACAACAATGACGGCTGCAACCAAAATATGGCCAGGCGTTGTGGTGGGCGCCTGTAGTCCCAGCTACTTGGGAGGCGGAGGCAAGAGACTCGCTTGAGCCCAGGAGTTGGAGGTTGCTGTGAGCTGTGATGCCACAGCATTCTATCCAGGGTGACAGCTTGAGGCTCTGTCTCAAAAAAAAAAAAAGAAAGAAAGAAAATAATTCAGAGGAGCTGTGGGAAATCTCTATGAAGTAGACCCAGAGACATCCCAGAAATTTGTGTTTGTTCATGCTGTCCTCAGTCAAGGATTGTTCTTACAAAGCCTTTCTGGAAATGCTGTGAGCTCCTCCTTTATGATAGATATGGTGCTTGTTATGCTTTCCCTACCATCGTCTTTTCTTTCTTGCCTCTTTCTGCCTTCTTTTAGACAACTCATTTGTGACATTATTTAGTCAATTTTATTCTTTCCATTTAGCATGGCATAAATTCATGGTAATTGAACTTTAAAGATAACATAATATAATAGGGAGACAACTGACTTTGGGATCTCAAGAACTGTGTTCTGCTATTCATCAGCTGTAGGATTTAATCTGAGTTTTGTGAATTTAACACAAATTGTAGAATTATATTAGTAGACTTAGTGGGTCATGGGCAGCAAATACTTGGTAGTGTGTAAGTAGGCAAGTACGTGTACTTGGCAGTGTG
Organism: Perodicticus potto; assembly: GCA_963574655.1. Taxonomy (NCBI): domain Eukaryota; kingdom Metazoa; phylum Chordata; class Mammalia; order Primates; family Lorisidae; genus Perodicticus; species Perodicticus potto. Next base: position 26,929 of record CAUYRH010071808.1, read on the forward strand.
TAGGAAACAAATTGAGGTTGAGAAATAGGAGGGAAGGGATGAAGAAAGACAAGTGGAAGATGGGAAACTTGTTTAATCAGATAGTTCAAGTAGCCTTAAGACCAAAAAGTCCCGGCTTTGCGCCTATGGCTCAATGGGCTAAGGCACCAGACATGTACACCTGAGCTGGCGGGTTCGAATCCAGCCCGGACCCGCCAAACAACAATGACGGCTGCAACCAAAAAATGGCCGGGCATTGTGGCGGGCACCTGTAGTTCCAGCTACTTGGGAGGCAGAGGCAGGAGACTCACTTGAGCCCAGGAATTGGAGATTGCTGTGAGCTGTGATGCGA
>CAUYRH010071811.1:0-72866 GCA_963574655.1 Perodicticus potto
ATTAACGTGACCAAATGTTACTACGGAACAAATTGGAGAAATGAATTTCGCACAGAACATTAAATTTCTCCCTGCCACTACCGTGTGATAAAACTTAAAATCAATGGAAGAAGCCCAAGTGCCCATTGACCCACGAATGGATCAATAAGTTGTGATACATGTATACCATGGAATACTATGCAGCCTTAAAGAAAGATGGAGACTTTATCTCTTTCATGTTTACATAGATGGAGCTGGAACATATTCTTCTTAGCAAAGTACCTCAAGAATGGAAGAAAAAGTATCCAATGTACTCAACCCCACTATGAAGCTAATTTATAGCTTTCATATGAAGGCTAAAACCCAATTATAGCACAAGAATATGGGGGAAAGGGCAAGGGAGGGGAGGGGAGGGGGGAGGTTTGGTGGAGGGAGGGCGATTGCATTTTAGAAGGGTACAGGTGAAACTTACTAAATGCAGAATATAAATATCTTCATATAGTAATTAAGAAAATGCCATGAAGGCTATGTTAAACAGTTCATTGAAAATATTTCAGATTGTATATGAAGTCAGCACATTGAGCCACATGATTGCACTAATGTACACAATTATGATTTAATAAAAATAAATAGAAAAAAGGAAAATAAATAAATTCTGGAATAGGGTCTTTGAAGTCCTATAGGCACTTAGAGGACATAGTGACCCTGATGTGTAGCTAACAGTTAAAGGAGAGATTTTTTTTAATTCCATATGGCCAGCTACTCAGCGTGGCATTCAAGACACAGCATTTCTATTTAACATCTAATTCTATAAGAAATTTTGAGATGAGAGTCACATAACATAAAATTAACCATTTTAAAGTGAATCGTTCAATGGCATTTAGTAGATTAGTTGTCAAACCACTTGAGATTTTAGTACTGTGGCATTTTTTTAAATGACTGAAATGTGAAATTTGACTAGGCTCTGTTTGCTTGCACATGTGATCTGCTTTCTTATTGCCCTCTTGCCCTTCTTGTTCTAACAGTAATTATTACCTGAGATACACAGGTGGGGGGGCTGGTGGGGGTGGAGGTTTGTATGCTTGTTCCTTTTGGGACTTTTTGGTCAAGTAGGAGTATAAATCTAAAGAGTCATGAGGAAAATCTATGAGTTTGTTTTGCAGAAGGAATGAGTGCCCTTGAGAAAGTTGTAACTAGCTGCTGATGCCCAGAAGTCTGGTTACTCAGGTGTTACCTGAGAGAATAAATGTAACACAGACCCCGTTTGGCCTGTGAAATACCCCCTACCTTTAGCCTCATGAAAAAGGTCCTGACTCCATCTCTTTGTTCAAAAGTATACGAGAGATTTTGCTCTGCTGTCTTCTTGTTTTGTGTCTCTCTAAGCACCAGTGTCACCGTGTTTGGCACTAGCTGCATATCAGGTACACAAGCCTGAATTTGGGGTCAGACATCAGATTCAAAATGTGAACAATTACAACTCGAAGTAGTTCTAATATATTTTTATCACTCCAAAGTAAAACCTCTTTCCCAATAAGCAGATTCTCTCCTTTCCCTCCAATGTTCCCCAGAGACCACAAAGCTGTGTTCTGCTTCTACAGATTTGCCTGTTCTGGATATTCCAGGTAAGTGGAATCACACATATGTGACCTGCTATATCTGGCTTCTTTCACTCTAAGGTTTTAAGGAATTTCCACATTGTAAAATGTATTAGTACTTTATTTTATGGCTGAATAATATGCCATCATATGCATGTAACACCATTTGTTTATATATTCATCTGTTGATAGAAATTTAGACTATTTCCACCTTTCTCCTATTGTGAATAATGCTGCTATGAACATAGGTGTACAGGTACTTATTTGAATGTCTGTTTTTAATTCTTTGGGGTGTATATATAGGAATGGAATTGGAAGACCATATGATAATTTTATGTTTAACTCTTTGAAGAACTACCCAACTGTTTTCCACAGTGCCTAAAACATGTTACATTCCCACAGCAACATATGAGAGTTCCAGAATCTCTATAATCTTGGTTAAACTTTGGTATTTTTTTTTTATTACAGTCATCCTAGAGAGTAGAAATTGGTACTTCATGTGGTTTTGACTTGCATTTCAATGATAGCAAATGATGTTCAGCATCTTTTCATGTACTTGTTGGCTATTTGTATGTCTTCTTTGTACAAATAGCTATTCAAGTTTTTGCCCATTTTTCTATGGGGTTGTTTATCTTTTTATTGTTGAGTTGTGCATATTATTTATAAATTCTGGATAACAGACCCTTATTAAATACAAGATTTCTAAATATTTTCCCATTTTGTAGAGTGCCTTTTTACTCTCTTAATATCTTTTGATACAGCAAAGTTTTACATTTTGATAAAGTCTAATTTATCTTATTTTTTGTCTGTTAGCTATACTTTTAACATCGCAGCTAAGAACATATTGCCAAATACCAGGCCAAGAATGTTTTCCTTACTGGATTTTTATTTTATATTTATGTCATTAATCAATTTTTAGTTAATTTTTAAATATGGTATAAGGCAGGGTTCAACTTTACTCTTTAGCAAATGGATATCCGATTATCCCGCATAATTTGTTGAAGGGACTATTCTTTTCATACTTTTCTTTTCATTACATACTTTTGTCATCCTATTAAAAATTTATTTCTGGACTCTCAGTTCAATGCCACTGATCTAGTTGTCCATTCTTAAGCCAAGACCACATTGTTTTTATTAATATATGTTTGTAGAAAGTTTCGAAAGTAGGATGTGAAAGTCTCTCAAATTTTGTTTGTTTGTTTTGTTTTTTAATATTATTTTAGCTATTCAGGACCCCTGGCAATTCCAAATGTGTTTGAGGATCAAAATTTCAACTTCTGCAAAAAAAGTGCTGCTGGCTTTTTATAGAGAGTAAACTGAATCTGAAGATACTTTGGGGAGTATCAATGTCTTAAGAACATTAAGTCTTCCAATTCATAAAGACAAGATATTTTTACAATGGTTTAGATATGAAGTTCAGTATGGTTTTGTACTTTTCATTGTATGAATGTTTTTATTTCCTGCTTAAATTTATTCTAAACAATTTAATTGTTAGTTGCCATTATAAGCGGATTTGTTTTATTAATTTTATTATCAGATTTATCACTGTTGGTCTATAGAAACAATTGATGTTTTCCATGTTTAACTTATACTCTGAAATTTTATTTAGTTTGTTTGTTAGATCTAATAGAATGGTTTATTGGTTTTTTCTATACATAGGCTTATGTCTTTTGTGACTAGAGATCATTTTACGTTCTTTTCAATTTGGATACATTTTGTTTCTTTTTCCTGCCTAGAATTTCTAGCACATTGTTTAACAGTACTAGTTAATGTGAGAGTATTTGTCTGGTCTCTGATATGAAGTGGATAGCTTTTAGTTTTTATCACTGAGTATGATGCTAGCTGTAGGTTCTTCACAAATGCCCAGTTGTCCATTTTGCAGTGACTTTTTATATCTAATTTTGCAAAAGCTCTACAGCTTTTCATGCATCATCACTGAAAGGTCTTTTCCTTTATTTTGTGTTTAGTTTTTTGATAGAGATTTTCTTGAACACCTGTACTTAGGCATGCCGTTTATAACTCTGCCTTAGACATAACTTCCTCCTTGGGTTGAACATAGAGATCAACAAAGATGAAAGAACACTTAGGGTTTTCTCAGGTCTTTTCGGAGAATGCATCACTAGATGTGTGTGTGGCTTTATAGATTCTCCTACATACGTGAGTGAATTTAAATGCCCTCATTTCCCAAAGAAACCCTCCAACCAGATTTTACTCTCGGACTTCAGCCTATGTATTTTATGTCTCAACCATGTGTATTTCCCTAGATGGCTGCAGATTTTTCATTTGTCACATTTTTAAAAAAAATACCTGCATTTTCTGCCCTAAGTGAATTCAAGTAAAACAGAAATGAGTCCTTTACGTCAATGACTTAGATAGTGCCCACACTTTAGAACAAACACAATCATTTACATCACTTTCCTGTAAGTTGTCTTAAAGAAACCATAGACTCATCTTATTTAAGAATCTCATGCAGACAATTAACCAGAGATGTCGTCTCTAATACAGCAGAAGTCACTTATCACACAGTTATTTAGCTTTCACATTTTCATGTTCAAAATTCCCCTCAACTTTATGTAACCATATGTCCCAGTGGTGTTTCCTGAAGCATATACTATAATTGCATTTATTCTGTGCTTACATTCTTGCTCCTTTTCTCACAACATAAAAATTTGGTGCATCTGACCTTTACTAAAACACCATCTTCACTTTATAGTCATTCTATCATTCTATCCCATTTTCTACACAACTATACAGAAAGGGCATTTCTTATTTTCAAAATTAGTGAACTGGAATGTCTAAAAACAAAGTTTCATCTGTGCAGCTCTACCTGTAGGCATTTTTCTACTGTAATTTGGAGAAATACATCCACAGAACAAGGTGGATCTAGATTTCTCATTTGGTCCTCAAGCTACTTTTATAATTCTATACTTTGGCACCTTTCCAAGGATCACACTGAGACATTTTAACTGGCTTATGATGTGTGTATGGTTTTATTTTTTAATGAGCTTAGCCATGGGGACCTCCCAGAGAATGAAGATCTCATTTAGGGGATAAATTGCTTCCTGCTGTAAGGACTCAAGGAAACTTCCCTTCTGCAGTTTTCTCCTCACTTCACTTCACCTCATTTGTTCAGCAAAAGTTTATGTGCAAATATTATGTCCAAATCACCATGGGGAGGGGGCAGTACCCAGTCCGGGAAAAACAGGGAATTAATCTAATTGTTGAAGTATTAAAATGGCCATAACCACCTAAGGCAAGAGAATTGGTTTCAGCAACTACTGTGACCAAAAATCAAATGACTGATAATTCCACCTGAGGAAAGAGAAAAAAAAGCAGCAGCAGTTTATCTCTGCATCATCAGTACAACAAAAAGATGTAACACAGAATTAAATAGAAACACCTAAAATAGGGTAATTTGGCCCATGTACAAAGAATGTAAGTACCAGTTTGAAAATCTCAACAGAAGAAATTTTGAAGGACAGGAGAGTCCTCGTTTCCAGAGAGTTCTGAAGTCAAAGCTTAATGTCATTAAAATTTACTACTTATATTCCTTTGTACCTGGCCAGGCCTGTGTAGCCTAGGAGAAAGATTAGGCAGATCTTAAGACATCCTTAATACAACTTCCCACCCACTGGTTTCAATTCTACGTTTGGAGCTGCTTCATAGAAAAATATAAACACTGATGTGTCAGCCCTGAAATGTTTTAAGTCAGCTAGCATGTCCATTCCTTTCTATTTTTTTCTCTCCTCAAAATAAAGGAAATCCTGTGTGTTGTTAGAGAAGTGACCTAGAAGAACGAGGAGAAAAGCAGTCTCGATTCCTGGCTGTCAGTTGTGGAGGTGTGCAGGTGTGAAGCACTAGCATGTTCATAGATGGACCCTGTAAGAAAATGGGTGTCCTAGTGTGCCCCTGGAAAAAATGAATTGCTCCAAATGCCCACCGGGCCTGGCCTTGAGGGGAAAGTGCACCAATTAGAAAAAAGAACCTGCTTTCCAGTTACACCAGCCACCTGAATTTCCTCAAGCCCTCCCTCTTCCTTCCTTGGTGACTCTGTAACGGATGTGGTTTACAACAGGCGTAATGCCTTAGGTAAGAGTTGTCTTGATTAAGATAAACCTACCCTCTTATGAGAAGAAAATAGTCAGGGTTCCAAATCCCGTGGAATGAACAAACCACAGGGCAAGCCAATTTAGTTTAAATAATTAAGAGATATCCAGTAAAATGAATACCCTCTAAATATTTAGGCCCCTAAAGGAACAAGTCATCCCCAGTTGTTCAATATTTTCTCTCTGGGAAAATTGCCATCAGGGCAGTTGCTGACTCATCCATGGTTCTGTTCAAGTCCTTGAGTCTTAGAACTTAGGCTTTGGACACAATTACAGGTTAGAAAACAAGACAGCCAAGATTATTCTTATCTCCCATCTCTACAGAAATGGATCTCTAGTTTACAGATAACTGCATATGCTGTGAAATATAGTATTTATTATGTAATATATGTAGGTATCTAGCAGACCCTGTGAATGAAAGCCTAAAAATTACCATAGGCAAGACAATTATTAGTTGATTAATTAGGCCCATTCCAAGTAGGTAAGTGACGCAAAGTGTAAGAAGATACAAAGAATTACAAGATACTGTCAATTTCAAAACATGCTCTCCAATCAGTGAATCTAACTAATGAATAACTTGAAAATACAAGCCAAAAAGATGATTGGTGGCTTAAGACATATGCATTGGGATTAAACTGAGGTTTGAGTGTGTATAAGAGTTGTAATGAATAAATGAATACAGAAAAATTTCCATAGCGAGATATATCATGGCTAAGAACTGTTATGTACACTTTTTCCTCCCAAGAAGTACACCTGTCTTAGTTCTTTTGTGTTGCTCTAAAGGAATACCTGAGCCTGGGTAATTTATAAAGAAAATGCAATTACTTGACTCATGGCTCTGCACGATATACAAAAAGCATGGTTCTGGTGTCTACATCTGGGAAGGGCCTCAAGCTTCTTTCACTTGTGGTAGAAGGGAAAGGGGAGGCAGCATGTGCAGAAAGCACACAGTGAGAGAGGGAGCAAGAGAGAGCCGGGGGACCAGGCTCTGTTTAACAACCGACTCCTATGGGAAATGATAGACTGAGAAATCACTCACTTTCTCTCCCCAGGAGGGCATTAATTTATCCATGAGGGATTTGGGTCATAGGATAACCCAAATTAGTCTCCATCTCCATCACCAGGGGTCAGATTTCAATATGAGATTTGGAGGTGTTGAACAAACCAAACTATAGCAATACTCCCAGAGTAACAATCTAATAAGAAGTTAAAATAATACATTTGAGAAAATACCCTGCTCTCCCAAACGCAGAGTTTTTGATCAAATATGCTTAATATTAATACTAAAGTAGGCTTCCTACCCTTCAGATTAGAGATAACTGGGCTTTGATGGAGACCTGGCCTTGCTTCCTATTCAGTGAGAATGGAATGCAAGGGATCTTTCTACCACTACCCAGGTGTTTCCCTGGGTCACATACCACCCCTGGGTATGAGACATAGGACAAGAAACACAAAGCCAGGTTCTATTGGGCTATAGGCACAATAGCTACACCACAAATAAAATATCACTTTTCAGAGAAGACTGAAAGGGTATATTAGAGTCAGATATCAATAAACACTGTAAACTAACAGTAATCAAAATTATTAAAATGATGTAGATTCTTATTTCCCTCTTTTCCCACCATTAAGGTTAAACCATGAAGCCCCTTGTGCCATAGGGAAAAAAGGACTTTCAAGAGTTCAGTGGACAGATTTGGATTTAAAGCCAACATCCTTGCAACTATAATCTTAAAAGTCTAAAATCTTCAACAAATTTGAATCTTAAAAATTAAAAATCCTGAAATCTCAATCTCATGAAATAGAAAAAAGTAGCATCAGTGCAGAAGGAAATACTACAGAGTGGGACCAGACAGGCAGCTTGGCTCCCTGTGGTGAGTGTATACGCCCCTCTAGAACCCAAGTGGAGGAAAATGGAAGGGACTGGAGGCTCCATGGTTTTTCTAGAGATTTCCCGAGGCAAAGCTTAATGTCATTACAAGTTTTAGCTGCTGTTTATATCTGCTGCTGTTTTGTTTGTACCTGTGGAGAAAATACTGTATTTGTTTGTTTGTTCACACATTCTTCCTTCAGTCATTTGTAAGGAGAAATCAGAATATAAGAAAAGTGACCTGTCAAAAGGAAATGGAAACAGGAGTCCTTGAGCAAGAGAAAGAAAAGCCAAAGAAGATAGAAAAGGGAAGACCAAAAAAGGGAATACTTACATTCTGCTAACTTCTCAAAGTTGAACCTCTGGGGACAGGATCCTGCAATTGGTTTAGAAACCAGTTAGGGGACCTTTGAGTTACAAACACTCACTCTCCACTTTGTCAGGGGAAGACTGAGGAACTTTCTAGTTCTCTTGTACAATCTCAATGTGAAAAACTGAGCCTATCTATTCCATTGGAAAGAAATGAATGAGGGCAATGATGGGGCAGAGAGAAGAGCATATGTATTCTTCCTAGAGTGTCCCTCAGTTCCTTGTGTTAGGGATCAGCAAATCCCTGCTTGCACCCAGTCAGTATTTGGAAGCTGGCTGAGCTCAGAATTGCAGGCCCGCTGTGGACAGCCAATGTTGGGGCACAGTCCAAGCCCAGAGCCAAGTAGACCATGTGGCCAAGGTCATAGCACCAGGGAGGAGTGACATTGTGAAGGTGCACTGTGCCTTGAAAGTACCAAGAGTGCAGACTGCATAGTGCACCAGCTAGATTTCTATAGCTGCTAACAGAACACTGAGACAAAGGCCATCTGGCCCCAAGTCATGCATACTCTGCACAGAACAAATTTTGCATGTAGACCAGTCACTCCTCTACTCATTGTAAAAAGGACACATAAAGTTTCTCTGAAAACCAGACACTGCTGTGGTACATGACAAGGTAAGGGAGTAATCCCTAGACCCTGCGGCACACATGAGTTAGCTTATGTAAGCTCATGACAGCCAATGGGTACACACTTCCAAACTCCACTGTCAATGCCATTCATTGTATTGGTAGCTTGAAATCAGCCATAATGAAATTATTTACACCAGGGAGAATACCAAATGCTAAAAATCAGGATCTTTTCCCTCAAAGGGGGATGGTTGCTAAACTTTTACATGCATACCACTGGCACGTCCCCCACCCTCCTCCTCCCTAGGTCAAAGTGGAAATGTGAGGAGGAGAAAAGCAAGGAGTTTCCTTCAGGGTAACTGGCATGTCAGCAAAAGATGGAAAAACAGCAGCTGGGAATACACTTTCTAAAGAAGAGGAGGCAGTCTGTTCTAAGAAACATGTACAGAAGTCATCCTGGAAGATAAGGAAGGGCTAGATTTCAGAGAATTTCAAATGCCAAGGAAAGGAGACTGAACTTTATCTCTTCAACTTAAGAAGACTTGAAAATTGTTTGTGGGAAAAGATGACATCATGAGACGAATGTGGGAAGGTTACTCTTTTAGGATAAATCATGTTAAATGAGGCAATAAGCAGAATATAGAATTTTAGGAATCTCAGAAAGGGATTCTGGTAGATGGTTCAAGAGTGAATTGATAAACAGGTAGACAATGGTATAAAGCAAAAGAGACAAAAATGGGTAAAAAAAAAATACAAAGCTATACCAATCAGCCCTAGCTTTACCTATGTATGTGCCATATATACCCATTTTCCTACTGAGATCACTTTTCCTAGGTTAGATTTCAGATAACAGCTGCTTCAAAACCAGTGCAACAAGCACATGAACCTCCACCAGGGATACTTGGGGGATTTTTATAGTGTAGACTCCTAAGTTCCAGACCTATTGAATCAGAATCTCTACAGATGGTAATCTGTTTTATCTGTCACTTCTGGGTGATTTTTATGCATAGTATTATAAATTTAAGATCAGTATTTCCAATTTATTCATTGTGTGGTCTGGTGCTTTAAATATATTTTAATGCCTGAGTGAGATTTTCTGGAGTGGAAGAGAGCTCTGGGGTATGACTGCATAATACATATGGTTAATGTAAGTTTAAAATATGGAGTTTCACCTTATTAACTTCATTGACCACAGATGGCAAGCTTAAAACTGTCTCTCAGGGAATTCTTGTATTTTTTCTTCTTTCCAGTTCATAGACCTCTTTCTTTAGGTCTCAGATGTACAAATCCCTATTTTTCCTAATTGTCTGAATTATTTCACATTGAGACTGACTGCACTCAGCTAATGTCTTCATCTATAACGAGCTGGAAAAGCAACCCTTTCTAGGGCTTAGGAGGAGAATGTCACATAGTTAGCTCCAGACTCAGAGCACATCGAGTTAGACTTATGTTCTGATACTCACTAGTCTTTTGATCCTATGTTAGTAAACTTTGAACCTCAGTTCTCTCATATCTGAAAGAAGGGGGAAGATAACTTCTTCAAAAGAATAAAAGTGAGACTACTATGGTGAAGCACCTAACAGAGAATTAAAGACATTCTAGTTCTTATTTTTCTCATTTTCTTGTGATCCAGATCACAATTTCTGTCCTCACCGCCACCTTTATTAACAAGGCAGCGTTTGCTCATTATTTCCCAGGGCTCACATACCAGGCAGCCATCCTATCAGCAGATCCTCAATTCTTCTTTCTTTAGCCTTGTTGTGTTTGGGAGAAATCCAATCTCACAGCCTTTCTTCTCTCCTTTCTTCTCGCCCTCCCTTCTCCCCAGTGCTTCTCACTCTTTTGTCAGTTCCCCTCGCTCTTTTCAAACCCTGGCTCCAACTACCTGTCTGACCTTGTCCAGGTGTCTCTTCTCTCTAGAGGGGCTCCCATGTTCTGACAGCCACCATCTGGACTCAGACAGGCTTTAACGTTGACATCTGTCATAAACAATGCATCTTCTGTCTCACATTCTCACATTCTTACTCCTGTTTAAGACCATAAGCACTTCAGTGAAGGAAGTATTTTTGTGTCTTCATAGCACCCTTCTTGATAACAGTCCCTCTTTTCACAGAACTCAACTATTGTCCCTAACCCCCTAGGACATCCTATTGCTGATTCCGTTTATACCATGTTTCTCCAATGAGAAGAAATTAGAGCCTTGGCCTTTGCTTTCTGTGTATTCATTTCTCTCAAGGGTGCACATTCATTTTAGTTACACAGAATTTTTTTCCATCTGAGATATTCATAATAACTTTCAAGAAGCCAAAGGAGAAAGATGGCACATTTTCTGAAACATTCATTTGATCTGAGGATTTAGGAAATAGGGGAGGATGTGAGGAAGTAGTTACGCAATGTAATGAGTAAATAATTTAAATAATATTTTAGTTTAAAAGATTGTATTTTGGGATGTGTATAAGTCAAGACGTAGACAGGGAACAAATGGCAAAATCAAATGGTGATGCTGAGAAGAGTTCAATAAAGGACTATTTATAGAAGTATGGACAGAATGAAGAGAAACCAACAAGGGACAGTAAATCATCCCTTGAACTTTAAAGACCCTGCGATGATCTGCCACAATAGTAATGCAAAGCCCCCCAAAGGGGAGTAGAACATTTGGCAGAGGAACTGCTACATTAGCAGCCCAGTAGAGAGAGAGCAAAGTGAATACATAGTCTCACCTCTCTATCCATCTGGATTCTTATCACCCACTGGCTGTTGGTTGAGTATAATCATAAGCCAGAGAGCAAGGAAGGCTATTACTACAATTGATAGAGGCTGGCTAGAGGTGGGGTTTAAGAGCAGACAGAAGAAAGGTACAAAGTCAATCCAGAGGGGGAAACAGAGAATATTCAGCCCAAGGCAGAGAGCAAGACTCATACCAAACTTTAGGTTTAGGGAATTAAGTAAAATTTAAGCTTGAGACAAACTCAGTTTGGCCCGTCACTTTGTTCAGAAAGAAAATCTGGGGTCCTTTGATTTTGGATAGCTAACAAAGAGTCAAAAAAAAAAAAAGCCTACATAAAACAAAAGCTTTTTAAGTGCTTAAAAATAATAAATGATTTTAGTAGTGAGAGTCCCATACTCCTCTCAGACCTATCCAGGGATTTGGGGCTTCTCAGTGCCCAAAGTTAGATATGAAGTGTCCCCTGTCCAGCATCTCCAGCACCTTCGACAGGAGGAGATGGCTCCTAGACATGTGGAATCCATTCTAGAGAGTTGTTTTATCCCTTCTATGTCAGATTCATCTGGGCAGACTTTACAAATGTGTCTCTGGTTTGGAGATTTATAAAGAGGTCATAATTCTAAAGGTCCGTACAACCTTCAGTGGGGTCCAAAACTCACTTTATCTGGAGGAAGATTTCTTGAGTTTCAACCTACTTACTAGCTATGTGGCTCAGGGCTATGTCCTTAATTTCTTGAAGTTTAGTTTCTCAACACATGAAATGAAGACATATATTTTACCTTCCTCAATGAATCATGATAAAAAATGAGAAAAAATTCTCAAGTGGACCTTGATATAATAAGAAGTATTCAAATATGGCAGCTAATAGTAGTATTAATAGTAAAAATGTTGGTGTTTTCATCATTATCATCGCCCAATTTAATAATATAACCCAGAATTTCCAAAACCAATGTAAGCAAATCCCCTACAGGCTGTAGCACACATTAAGATCACATGAAATTGGCACACTGTGTTAAAATACTCATCATATTTGGGAAATTATGATCTGGAATTTTTTCTCCAATAAAAGGGGGTAGGTCTCAAGAGTGGGGCTTCTCCAAACTCAGTCACCTGGAATCTTGTTAAAATGCACATTCTGCCTCAACCAGTCTGAGGTATGGCCCAAAGTTATGAATTTTTTAAAAATTCCCAGATAGTGCTGATGCTTTTTGCAGCTGATTGTTGTTCTATGGTCCCTGCTTTAAGTTATAAGGAGATACATTTGATGTGCTCCAGGTTACAGAAGTGGACATGTTTTTACAAATGTTGCTCCTAAAACATTGAACTCTGGCTCTGGTGACTGGACTCAGAGGGCAGGATTTGATGTATGGATTAAATTAAAAGGAATGAGCCATTCTGAGCAGCTGCATGAAGTAACAGGATTATGGGAGGTAGGAGAGGGTCAAGTAAAGGAGACAAATAGATGACGTAAAGACAAACTTGACCTAAGGCACTAAATGTCCAGGACTGGCTTTCATTTTAAGAGAGAACCCCATTACCTTCCAACACTCACCACACAGACAATGTACAACTCACTTCCCTAGGTGCAATTTCATCATAATTTTTTTATGGGCACCTCTCCCAATCATATGAAAAGCAGTAGAAGAATGCAATCCCTGCTTTATTCTAAAAATTACCCTTGTAAGTAATGAATGACTTCCCAGAAACTGAGATCATCCCCTTCAACACTCAGAAGATAAAGTATGTTCATATTTTCCTTACCTTGTCTCAGGATGGCTTTTCCCACTCACAAGTGGAAAATGTTGGTCTCCACATGCACATGTGCAGAAATACTAACCCAGACTACTGTGATTTTGGAGCTTTTCATAATAGGCAAAAGGAAACTCATGGCAAAGTAACTTTTCTGCCTATTCTACAATGCAAAAGGATGATAATCATTCAGAATCCAGAGCCCAGGTTGGTGTGTGCTTTGCTCTTTTAAAACTAAAGCAGTGACATTCACAAAGTGCTGCAATAGTTAAACCATCCTTCTATCTAAATATGTTACTTACTCTAATGTCCAAACCTTCAGAACATGGTAAGGTGTTTACTTTGCAACTGCTGGAATCTGACAGAATGCCCTTGACATATGGTCTCTGCCAAAAAATCTGTTCTCTTTACTTTCTTCACAGCCCATAGAGGCTATAAAGCATAGTGACAAGGAGTAAAGTCCCTGGAGTTGGATAGGACAGTCCGAGTGTGCCGTCCCTAGTTACTTGACTTTGGACATGTTACTTCACCTCAGTAAGCCTGAATTCCCTCATCCGTAAAAATGACAATAATAATAAAGCCTCCATCTTGGTGTTCCTCAGAGTATGAAAAGTTCACAAGTGAAACGGTATTCACTGCCTAAGGAAAAAAACAGTCATTTGTCAAGTCCAAAATATATTGACTGAAATGTCACTGTAATAAACTGATATAGGTGAGGGGAGACTTTCCCAGTAATATGCATAGGGATTTTTATTAGTGTTTATGTGCAGCTCTCAACCATTGCTCTACAATCCAATTTATGTAAAACATGTTTTTGTCTTATCTGAGTTGTAGTTATCCTTAAGAATAAGACATATTTCTTTTTTTTATAATTTTACATAAAGCTTTTATCATCTCCACCCATCATATCTTTAAGATTATTATTATCAAATGCTTTCACACTTTTTTTAACTTCCTTCTTTCTTCCCTCTCTCTTTTCATTCCTTTCTTGTTTTCATCAAACAAAACTGTACTAAGTGAGGCAAATGACTATAGAGGTAATAAACAAAAAGCCTATGCTCTGTTTGCCCCTTCACATTATAGACTGAATCAAGTTCCAATTTTGTGTTTCACATGAATGGGCCCAGGGTACTCAAAGGGAAGACATTTTTGTTCCATCTGTAAAGGCACTTAACTGCTGGGCTTCTGGGGATCAGCTTTCTCTGGAAGGATGTATCTGGGCCACAAAGAAATCTCCAGAATGATATTTTAGTTTGTATGGAGAACAAGTGCAATCATCAAATACAACAAAACCCAAAAATTCTGCATAAGGAACAAGGGGTCTATAATTGATATCAGAATGGCACAGCAAAACAGGGCAGTCTTGTCTTTTAAAGTGAATTTTGTCCAGAGAACATACTAATTGGCCATGGAGTGTGAGTGACCAATAACTGCAATTGACTTGGAAAGACCTAAGGGCCTCACCTCCAACCCCACAAGAGCCTTAACATGCATCTTCTTGACAGAATCGCACAGCCAATTAACTCTCCACTCTGCTCCATGGAATGTGATTGTACAACCTTCTGGAGAAGGCAGGAAGCCAGCCTTTAATCGCCTGCTCTATGTCAGGTAATATACACTTTAGCACTTACGTTATTTTACATAATCCTCATAACCCCCTTATTAAAGTAAGTCCTGCTACTTCTTTTTCACAGATAAGAAACAAACTCAGAGATACTGTAATGTGATAAAAAGTTTTATAAGTCATAGGCCAATATTCAATCCAAATTCCTTGAGCTCAAGAGCCCTCATTCTTTTCACTGTATCATTGTGTCAGATATTAGGTGTGGTCTTTCACATTAAACTGAGGAGCCACTTTTGATTTTCTCTCTGAATGTTACTTGTTGGTTTGAGAACAGGTGACTATAAGCCATCTGTCCACACACATCTATGATCACTGATAGCTTACTATTGTCGGAAAAGCTTAGGAAATAATCTGAGCCCTGGGAGAAGAAATTTTCTTTGGATTAGAGTTTCCCAAGAGTCAATTGTTCAAGTACAAAAATCTTCATGATTTTTACCTTACACTCATACCAATAGCACCACTATGTGATATTTTTGTTTCTTTAATTTATGTTTATCTCAAGTTAATGTGATTTTAAGAGGATACTTTGTTATGACTGCCACAAATAGAATATTAGCATCAAATAATTTATTTCATGTTAATTAAAAGCTGAAGACCCCTTAAAATTGCCATCTGTCCCTTCAAGAGAATGTTCATTCCACTTCAGAAAATATAACTCTAGGCCAATCTGACCCACATTGGCAACAAGTCATAACCCTTAACATAACTGAATCCTATTTTAGTGGAACTACTCAGCTGACACATTTTACCGTTCTCGGATATAACCTGATTTGCTATCTGTGCCATTTTTTAAAGTTGTATTTTGTATTTAATTGATACATAATGATTATGCATATTGGGTACAAGGTGATATTTCAATGCATGTGTACTTTGTGCAATGACTAAATCCTGACACAATGTGTCACTTTTAAATCACAGCTTCTAAGGTCATGATAAAATGTAGTCTTTTATTTTCTGGTAAGTGTTAATAAGATGTAATTCAGATGTTTTACAATGGACTTATTTAAAGTACGTAATTCACACAGGCATGCGATCATCACTATAACAAATTTTAGAACAACTTATAGTAGTCATACTCATTCTCCCATCCCCTGCAGAGCTAGGCAACCACTCACCTGCTTTCTGACTCTACAGATTTGCCTATTCTGGATATTTAATATAAACAAAATTATACAACATATGGCTTCTTACACTTAGTGTTTTGAAGGCTTATCCATACTGCTGAATAATAGTCCTTTGTATGGAAATTCCAAATTTTGTTTATCTACTCATCATTTGGTGAACATTTGAATTGTTTCCACTTTGGAGCTATTATGAATAATTTTGCTGAAAATATTGTGTACAATTTTTCTCAATTATGAATGTTATCATTTCTTCTGGGTATATGCCTAGAGTGAAATAGTAGGATTATGAAGAATTTTAGTGGTGCTTGGGGTTCTGTTTCAAATTACCATTTTGACCTTAATTTGATGACTAAAAACGTTATATTTTATCTTAACCCATTCACTATGTAACTAACCAAACAAATCACTGCATTTACCACAGAGGGGTCTTCCAAGGCAGAAATGATATCACACTAAGTAAAGAGAAACCAGAGAATCTGGGTCCTGCCATGGACTAGCTAATCTTCTTGTGCAAATTAATTACTTCACCCGTTAGCCTCTGTTGACCTTGTTTGGAAAATGAAAGGATTATATTTGTTGTTGTCTAATATCCTACTTCATTTTAATGTTCTGTAATTTTATAAATACACATGAAAGCATTTTAACAAGTTGAAGGTAGATTTAAAATATAAGCCATCATTGTATCATATTGCCTCCTTGCTGAGAAATAGCTGTATTCTATTGTGAAATAACATGAGCATTCAATCTTCAGGAAAGTATGCCCCAAATAGACCATTTTCTCAAAAACAAGAGCATCTTCTCATGCATTGCTCTGGTGCTTATGGGACTTCTTAAAGCAGCGGTTCTCAACCTGTGGGTCGTGACCCCTTTGGGGGCTGAACAACACTTTCACAGGGGTCGCCTAAGACCATCCTACATATCAGATATTTACATTATGATTCATAACAGCAGCAAAATTGCACTTATGAAGTAGTAACGAAAATAATTTTATGGTTGGGGGTCACCACAACATGAGGAACTGTATTAAAGGGTCACGGCATTAGGAAGGTTGAGAACCACTGTCTGAAAGGATGGAAAGGTGTATTTATTTTTCTATATGTAATTCCTTCTTCTTGAACAAAGAAAATGCCATGAGAGGAACCCTGTCCTCTCCCTACACAATGTATTTGTGACACTTCCCTGGCCACATAAATGACTTTGAAAAGCAATATTGAGCTACGTTCTTCGGAGTAGAGTCACAGTGAAATTGTCTCATGGAAAACTGATTGGAGGTTTAGAGAAAATAAGGACTCCAACACAGAACATTTTGAAAATTACAATTAACTATGTGGTAAACACAAAATATACTTTTTGTTATTATAATTAGGCTTGGAAATATGTAATTTCCTGCAATAGAACAAAAAATTTTTTGAAATATGGCTGGATAAGTAAAGAATCATAAAATACTGCAGAAAAACAAGGCTGGATTTGAACAGGACAGTGTAAAGCTTTATAAGCAGATAAATCTTTATAAGCTGCAGTACTGTGGCCATTTTCCATTTCCCTATCATTTCTTTTCACAAGCTAACTCCTAAATAAATCTCTCTAGCTGAGATGGTGGAACTGGATATTAGCCTTAATATTCAGATAGACACTACCTCTAATAACGTTAAATTCAATGACATTAAATGATCATAATTAAGTACCATCAAGACTTGGAAAGAAAAATTAGTGCTTCAAGTGGGTAGTGTCATACTTTATCATAATTCCTTATCAAAATAAATCATTTTTTCTAGTATACTTGCTTTTGTAGCATTTAATAATTCTTCATGCTTAGATCCATTTTCTGTATTGAGATTTCTTTTTCTTAGAAGCTCCACATCAATAGTTTCTGACATTTTCTTTGCAATGCTAAGCTTGGGTCTAATCTCCTTTACAGCCTCCTGAATTTGATTCTTCACAGTGGGACAACTGTACATCAGATAAGGGAAGTCTTGGTCAGCAACTCTCTCCACCATGAAAACCAATTTCCATAAACAGTATTAATTCATGTACTTAATTGACATGAAGGAGAAGAAAAGTAAAATATGTTGACAAATTTTTTTTAAAATGTAGTTGGCCATACTGGCAATATGTGTTCAATATTTTAATTTCCCATTAAAAATAATTCTTTTCTTTTAGAACAATATACCTTGAGATTTATGCAATGGAGATGTCTGATCTGGAGAAATTGGTACAAGAGAATTTTTACAGAGATGTATTTATCCGAGTAAAGTTGTCACTTAATAAGAATGCAGGGAGTGAATAGCGTACAGACACAACACTGAAAAAGCATTTTATTTCAGGGAGATCAAAATGTTTCTGTGAAGCTGCTACAGCTTCTCCTCTAAGAATATAATTGCTTAGTCTTAAATGCACAACCACAAAAAAAATGATGTAGAAAATAGAGAAATCCAAAATAAACAGCTTAAGTAAGGATTGAGGGAAAAGCAAATTTTCCACAGCAAAATCATATGGTATATTTTTATTCCATTTTTCACTAGATTTGATTCCTCAGAGTTCAAATGCCTCTTCTCATATGGAGAATTAAACTTTTCTATTTAGGAGCAGTTGTACCACAGTAAACCACTTCAGAATCTGGGCTAAACATCACTGGTATTGACCTACATCAGAGATCAAGTAGGAAGTCTGCACTTTTACCCCCACTAGGCAATAATAAGCTACTTCTGTTCCTACTGGGATGGAGTCACAAAATGCTAGTGGAGAGACAAGACTTTTTTTTTTTTTTGCAGTTTTTGACCAGGGCTGGGTTTGAACCCGCCACCTCTGGCATATGGAGCCAGCGCCTTACTTCTTTGAGCCACAGGTGCCGCCCGAGACAAGACTTTTATAATTACCTCCACCATACTATCAATAGAGACCCATGGCATGTTGAAATTCCTACCTCTGCCAATGGCAATAAGACCATGCAGGAGTCAGCAAAGACTAGGGAACCTGGATTTTGATAGCCACTTGATGGTGATGATGCAAGATCCTTTCTTCTCAGGTGATGCCAGAGAAATCTTGCTAAAATAGTAGACTTAAATGAAATATAGAACCATAAGATAACACAAAAAAGTCCAGGTTTCAATAAAAAATGATTCATAATATGAAAATTGAGAGGACCTCAAACAAAATCAAAAGAGACAAACAATAGATTACAATACAAAGAGGTCAAGGATGTTAGAACCAGCTAGCAAAGATTTTAAAGCAGCTGTCAAAATGCTTCAACATGTAATTACAAACACTTAAACCAAGTGGGGAGCAGGGGGGAGGAGAAAAGAAACTCCCAGTAAAAAATACTAAGTATCAGTGAAGGGTAGGTGGGGGAATACATACAAGTTAAAAATTTAAGACTGAAAAATGAAATAAACAAAATAAAGATTTAGTAAATGAACCAAACCGAAGGGTAAAATGGAATGAATCAATGAACTTAACGATCTAAAAATAAAAATTGCCTACATAAACAAAAGAAATAAAATAAACAGGAAAAAAAATTATATTGACCCAAAAAGACCTGTGAGACTCTAACGAAAGTTTTAGTATTTCTAGCATCAGAGTCCAGAAAGAGAGGAGAAAAAAAGGGGTGTGGCAAAAAAAATACTCAAAGAAAAAGTCGATGAAATTTTTCTAACCTGTGAAAGAAACCTATACCTACAAAATAATGAATCTGAGTGAATCTCAAACAGGATAAACTAAATAAATCCATACCAAGATATATGAAACTTAACTTCTAAAAACTAAAGGCAAAGAAAATATCTTTAAAATGTCCAGAAAACAAAACAAAACAAAAATCCTCAGCATTTTACTTATAAAGGAAAAGCAATTTGAAAGACAGCAGATTTTTCATCAGAAATCATGGAGACAAAAAGCAAATGTCCTGATATTTTTTATGTGCTGCAAGAAAAGAAACCCAAAAGCCAGGGGAAATATCCTTCAGGTACAAAGGGAAAATAAATACATTCTCATATGGAAAATCAAGACATTCTCAGATGGAAAAAAAAAAAAAACTAAGAGATTTTTTCATTATCTTATTTTCTAAACAGAAATAAGATATCGAAAAGAAGGAATACTGAGACATCATGAACAAAGAACACAGCAAACAAATATATGGGTAAATGCAATAGGCGTTCCTTTTCCTCTTGTGTTTTCTGCAAAATCTATGACTATTTGATATGGTTTTAAATGTATATGCAGGAAATATTTAAGGAAGTTGCATTATAAGCAGGGAAAGATAAAGAAGATAAAAAAGAAGAGCAGAGAATTTTAGGCAATTGTTTTTAAATTTAGAATTTTAGTGCAATTATTTTTCACAATATTACAATAATAAAGTAATAGAGACATGTCATAATACATCTGTGAAAACCCATGGAATGCACAATACCAAGATTGAACCCTAATGTTACCTATAAACTTTGGGTAATAATGATCATCAAGAGTTTCATTGATTGCAACAAATGTAATAAATTGATGCAAAGAACAACTATTTTAAAAATTCCAACATCATGTCATCTACTAAATGGCCAATAGATCCTTGGGGATATGCACATACCCAGGGATGTACACACACTCAAAAAAGAATTAAGAAAACCCTGAGTCCTCACTTCGAACTTTGAGTGCAAGAAGGAGGTACAAGTGGAGCTTGTAGTGGAGCTTTGAGTGTAAGAAGGAGGTACAAGTGGAGTAAATTGCCTGGCTGTGTGTGGAGAGGCTTGAGCCAACAGATGCACAATGTCTCCTTGACAAAGACCTGGAGACATCAGTTCTAGGTATTTAAAGAAATCTGTTTCCAATCATTAGCTGACAAGTACACTAACTGAGCAGAGACTTAGTGATCACATGAAGCAAAAAAAAAAAAAAAAAAAAAAAGGACTTTACAAAATTAGTTCAATAAAAGCACTGAACTAACACACACCCCCCAAAAATAAAAAAAAAAAAAACAGTAACAATAAGCAGCAATAATAACAAATCTTGGGAAAAGAGGAGTATCAGATTTTCAGAGCTTCCACTTTATGTTATAATGTCAGGTTTCTAACAAAAAATTACTAACTTGCAACAAAGAAACAACAGAATGTAACCAATCTTTGGGGAAAATATAACCAGAGGAATAGCAAACATTGGCATTACTAGCCAAAGACTTTAAAATAGTTATTTTAAATATGCTCAATAAACTAGAGAAAGATGTCTATGACAAATACCAATAAACAGATAGAAATTATAAAAATAAAACAAATAGAAATTCTGAGGTGGAAAAGTACAATACCTGAAGTAAAAAATAAACAATGACAAATGTGGACAAGAATGTAGAAAACTTTGGTCCCTCACAATTGCTAGTGGAGAGGAGTTGTGTAAATTTGTGCAGCTTTTGCAGAAAACTTTTTGATAGTTCTCCCAAAATTTAATTTAGACATAGAATTACTGTATGACCCAGAAATTTCACTTCTAGAAATATACTCAAGAGAATTCAAAACGCACATCCCCATGAAATCTTGTGTCCCCATGAAAACTTATACACCGGTGTTTATAGGAGTACTTTTTCTTCCTAGCCAAAAACTATAAGAAACCCACATGTCTATTAACTGAAAAAAGGATAAACAAAATGTAGTATATTTATATAATGGAATATTATTTAACCATAAAAATAATGAAGTATTGATTCATACTACAACATAAAGAAATTTTAAAAACATTGCCCTAAATGAAATAATCCACACTCAAATGGGAATGTATTGTATCATTTCATTTATATGACAGTCTACACTAAACAAATCCACAGAGACAGGAAAGGAGGGTTAGGAAAACAGAAAGTGACTGCTAATGGTTATCGAATTTGTTTGCATCATGATGAAAATATTCTAGAAAAGATAGTTTGCATAACCTTGTAAATAGGGACCACTGAATTTTACATTTTGAAATGGTAAGTTTTATAATATGTGAATTATTATATCAATAAATATATTTTAAAACACTATAGGTAAATAAAAGTGAAATTCTGAAAATGATCAACTAACTCAAGGAAAGACAGAAAAAAGGAAAATGAGAACAAATAAAAAATAAAATTTCAGACTTATATTCTAGTGTTTCAACAATTATAATACATTAAATGCATATGGTTCAAATATACTAATTAAAAATTTTCCATATTTTGTCTGACAGAGTGAGCTTAAAAACAAGACTCAATTACATTCTGTCTATAAGAAACTCACTTCAAATTTAATAATATAAGCAGGTTAAAAGAAAAAATAAAATACATATCATGGGAAAATTAATCAAAGTAAAGCAGAACTGGCTATATTAATATCAGATAATGTATACTTGAGACAACAAAACTTCTGAGAAACATAGAGGGACATTTAATGGTGATAAAAAGATAATATACCACAAGAACATAGCAATCCTAAACATGTTTGCACCAAACAATAGAGCTGCAAAATGTGTGAAGCAACAATAGATAGAACTAAAAAGAAGAAATTTACAAATTCACAACTATAATTGGAAACTACCAATTCTCTCTATCAGCATTTAATAGAACAATTACACAGAAAATCGTAAGGGATATGTAATAAATTCACATTATCAATCAAAGTATCTAATTGATGTTTATGAGATACTCCAGCTAACAATAGTAGAATACACATTATTTTTACTTCTCTCAGCACATATACCAAGGTAGACTGTATTCTAGGCCACAAAATAAACCTAAAAAATTGAAAGAATTGAAAGTTAAAGTTAAGATAACATTAATCCTCTGACTACAATGACTCAAACTATTATAGAAATCAGAAAGAGATAGTGGGAAAATTATCAAACAATGAGATACTAAACAACATATATTGAAAAGATTTATTGGTCAAAGAATAAGACTTAAAGCAGCGGTTCTCAACCTATGGGTCACAACCCACAGGAACCGTACTGAAGGGCTGCATCTTGAGAACCACTGACTTCAGGGAAATGAAAAAAATATGTTGAAGTGAATGGAAATGAGACTATGACATTTCATAATTTATGGAAACAGTTAAAGTAGGGCTAAGAAGAACATTTATAGCACTAATAATCTAAGGTCCCTCCTCAAGAACCTATAAAACAGAACAGCAAAATGAACTCAACTGAGCTAAAAGAAGCATATAATAAAAATATGTTGTAAATCAATGAAATTATAAATTCTTGTTCATTTCTTAAGTGTTATGTAGAATTTAGCCAAGAAAAGAGAGGATGTTGTACTTACTACATTGCTCTGTTTCATAATAATTTGCTTTCAAGAAATACAAGAAATAGAAACTCAAGTAAAAAGGAAGTTATTGAAAAAAGTACAGGTTAATCCGAGAGGTCCTGCAGTAGGCACCCAGAACATCGTGGGAAACTGAATAACATTATCTACTCTCCTATTAATCACAAGGTCCCCAAGGGCAACCTATGATTCTGTTTGCTCATTCACTGTACTTTCCTGGTATCTTTAGTTTTCCTGTTTTCTGGTGAGTTTGGTCCACACAATTCTTTGGCTTCATGTAGCACCAACTCCAGCCCTATAAAATATATAGATTTTACATCTGGACTCGCCATAGCTAATTAACTCAATCTCTGCATTCAAATTTCACAGAAGAATTTGATTGCTAATCTAAGTCAGATATCCATTTAGTCCATTTAACTATGACTGGGTGAGTCACAGTCCTAAGAAAATAAAAGGGAAACAGAGAGAGTGAGAGAAGCAAATTTTTGAAAAATGAAACAATATCTAAATCATCTTGGTAGAAAATACACAACTTAAATGAAGGAACTGAATGATAAAGGATTGTGAAGAACTGAGGGAATTAAAATACTTCACTATGGTATCGTGATATATACCAGTGTTTCCCAAATTCTTTAGCAAGTTCAAATCCCCTGAGGACCTTTCCGTATTTCCAATACCCAGAGCATACCTCAAAACAAAGTAAATCACAATATCTGGGGAGGTAGGACCTAAATGTTGGTAAGGTTTTGAAATTCCATAGGAATTTTCAAATTCAATCTGAAGAAACATGGGCATATAGAGAGAAACAATTATCAGATTTTGCTGTACATTATACCTAGGGGGCTTTAAAAATTCTGGTGTTCAGCCAGCACCTCATACCAATTAAATCAGAATATTCAGGGTGGGAACCAGGCATCAGTAACTCTTAAAGTTCATTGGGTGATTCCAATGTGTAGGAAAGATTGAGAATAGTGGTTTAGAGCATGAGAACAGAACAGAGAGTAAGTGGAAAAATAATAAAACTCAGGAAATAGATGAAGACAAGACAATAAATACTCTGTTTACAATTAAAGAGAAGAAAAGAAAAAGCGAGTCACTTAAAAATTATGTAGAGAGTAGCATAGAAGGTCAAAATGGAAGATTTTTCTTTGAAAAAGATTGCCCTTTGCCCTATTCATGACAAGGAAGAATCCCCCAAATATAGACCTTATAGAAGAGTCGCTTTGAGTATTTGCTTAAAAAAAATTAACTTCAACTTTCGGAGTCTCTGATTCAGTCAGTTTGAAGTAATGACTAGCGATCTCCATTTCTTCATATTATTCCAGGCTAATTTTGTACAGAAACCTCTTGAAAACTATTGAACTAGAAGAAAGCCAGGCTAGAGGTAATAGAACATTTCACGTTATTTCAATCATTCTAGTGACAAGAATGGAGGCCTATCATAATCTTGTCAAAGAAGGAAGAAGGGAACAACGTGGAAGGTACGAAGAAGGTGGAATTTTTGGCATGTGGTGATATGATCAGCTCTGAGAAGACATGAGAGAGGGAGATGTCAAAGATGGCTCATGTTCTGAGATTTGGATTTCAGATAGATGGTAATGCTGTTTCCAGAGATGGAAGTTACAAGAAGACCCAGAATGGAGGCTGAGGATGGCAAATTCAGTAAAAGAAATCCAGTACTTAGTGCCTATAATATATAGCAGAATTTAAATAAATAATTAAATGAATATTATGTCTTAGCTATGTTGAGTTCAAAGCCTTATAGAGATATCTAGTTATCACGAATTACGTTTATAGGTTAAAGTTTGAAAGGAGAGGTATAGGTCACACTATGACAACCAGCTGTAGCTAGTGGTGGAAATAAAAATTATGCCATTCAAATATTGATCTATGATCATAAATAAGAAACCAAATGTAAAATACACTTGAACCAAAAATTTTAAAGATGAAGAAAAATCTGTGCAATTTATGAGGAAAGAGGAAGTGTACTGGGGTTAACTCTGCATACTCTCACCAGCTCTCAATGCCTTTCCACAGTATAGTGGACAGACAACCCTGCGTGATTCTTCACTGGTCCAGCTCTTCCATCCCTTGAAGAGTTCCTCAACATCACTCTTGAACAGGATGCTCCTCAATTAAATCCTGAAGTTTATAGGTTGCAGGGCAATGCTACCTTAGACATTCAGCTTCCAAGAATTGAGCAATTATCTTCTTCAAATATGGACACAAAAAGCATCTCATTATGTCAACTTTGGGGGACATTATAGAGTTGCCTACCCATTTTTTAGAGCTACTACTACCTAATTTGACTTCGAGAGTGCTTTCTACTTCATACCCTGATCTGAGACAAGTAAATATCCCAACAGTGACAAAGATGATACTTCTGTCAACTAAATGGCTGGAACAAGAATCCTAAAATAAACATTTGTTAAATTATCAGTACAGTGTCCTGTTTGCTGGGTTTGAAACAGAGCATTTAATGCCTTTGCCTATCAGATCTTTTTCCATTGAAGTACTAATACTTTGCTTTGCCAGCTCTTTCCTGATGACTGTGATCACTAGGGATAAACTTAAGTGCTTTGACTCAATAAGCCATTTGGCAATTTAAATACACTTTGAGGTTCAAGAAATAGATCCAAAGATTGTAGGAAGAGCATAGGTAAGGCTTTATGATGCTAATTCACAATGAAATTAAAGATTTGTAAAGAAACAGAGTTGATTCTTCACCTAAGAATGGCAAAGTAAGAGAATGTTATAGAAATACCTGTGAAGTACACAAGATTATGTATGCCATCTGTTGGCAATTCACATGATTCCTTTCAAGGTATCTGGAGGCATAGCAATCCAGAACCAAGTTGCATTTGCAGAAATGTACTTTTAATCCTGCCAGCAACATTCAGAACAGAATATCCTTATTAGTAGTCTAATTAAACCTGGACTGCAGGCTTGTTTCATAGTCTCAGCTCTGAGACAAGTCTGTACACCAAGATCTCCACTAAAAAAATGAAGAGAAATATTAAGATGTATAACTTCCAAGTCTCTATTATAAACTGCCCCAAACTAATTTGATCTTTCTTAATTATATGATTATTTCTGATAAATATCTAATGCCCCAGTGATGATTGGGCTCACTACCAGGTGGTTCAGACACAAACTTATATAAATATTTGCTATCAAACAAGTCCAAAGGCAATCCTGTGATATCCTCATACTTTTGTCATTATAGACAATCACAAGTACTTTTCATGAAAGTTTTATTCTAAGGAAAGTGTGAGAGTATTTTGACGACAAGTCCAGCTAACTATATTTCAGAACAAATGCCAGAATTTTCTGTTAATTTGGAGGACAAGATCACATGGGTTCTAAATTTATTTTGAAATGTCACCCAAAAGCTGCAATATTTCTGACTAACCACATATTTGGTCATTATCCATTTCACCATTATAAATATTATTTATAATATCTCTTATGCTAATTGAAAAACTGTCTAGTGCAGCGTGCCTCACATGTTTACAGAATCCTCTGGGGGTCTTGTTAAACTACAGACTCATTAGGTCTGGGTTGGGGATAGTGATTTAGAGACATCTTTAGGAAATTACACCAGACTACAAATTCTTGTCCTATCATTCACCCTTTCCCCAGACTCAACTGGCTGTAGCAGGGGAGCACAGTCATCAGGGGAGAACATCCTGTCCTGGAAGCCTCAGTCCTACATCTCCACATCTCAGGTGTACCCTCCGAGTTATTATTCCCCAGTACCAACTTGGAGGGCTACAGTAGCACAGTGCTAGATGGACCCAAATGAGCTGCTGAGTTCCCAGTAATCTAGCCTCGGGGAGTGCTAGTCCCACAGGAAGGAAAAATACAGCCAAGGTGAGTGCTTCCCAGTGCTCAAGAGCTCCATGTTTGTGGATGAGAAGTGTTGTTCTACTTCCAGCAGGGACAGAACTCTGTGTTCAGCTCTATAAGGAGTTAAATCCCACTCTTCCCTCTATATTTAAACCCACATGCAGAGAGGGCAACTCAGCTCATGCTGCCCACCACTGCACACATGGATATACTGCTGCCAAGACAAGTTGGCACAGGCAACTTGTAACCATAATGTAACCCATATGTGGCTGTGAGAGGGTGACTGTGACCCCACTCATGGTGTGGCTTCCAGAATCAGTCTTTCCCAAAGGGTGGACATCTCCTCCTCTCTGCACTGAGATGCAGACTGGAGCCAGAGAACTGTGTTTGGAGCTGTAGGGGAGACCTCACTCTTCAACCACTGCCAAATGGCAGAGAGGTTTACTGTTAAGCTATAGAGCTGGCATTTCCACAGCTCTTGGATACATTGCAACCTAGAAATAAACAGCAGTGTCTAATCAAACTGAATATCCCAAATGCTGACACAGAAGCATGACAGGGACACAGATCACAGTCTTGCCTGCAGAGAACCTCTGCCCTTGGGCAGAGAGAGACCTCAGTGCTTTTTACTAGGGGCCTAACAACTCCTCCACCATGTGGAGGGCTGTCAGGGCTAGTTCACACACCTGCCATTGAAGGGCTCAAGTGCAGCCTTCCCCAGTCTAGCTCTACTCAGCTTCAGCCACCCACCCACAAAGCTGAACACTGACCCACACCTCTGACACCCCAAAGACAACCTATTACCTGGGAAACTAGAATATTTCTCCTAGTAAACAAAGATCAAGCATAAACCTTACTGCAACCACCACAATTGGTTCTTATCTGCAAATGCCACCTACTGGTCTGGAGGCTGATCTGCATGAGCCAATACAAAATCTGCTCACATAAATTCACAGCATTTGGGAACATGATAAGTTTCTTGTGACATGGAACACTTTGCTTATCAGGAAGCCATGAGCCTACTTACCTGCCTAGTACTACACCATTACAACTAGCATTGAGAAAACCAAGGAATTCATAGACTCTTCACCACTGAAATCACTCAGAAGCAAAGTCAAATAGTCCTACACAATTCATGTTATAGTTATATCCTCAAGGGAAGCAAAAGCCACCCAGTCTAAACTAACCTAAAACATAACAAGTGACTCTTTCTCTAGGTGCAAAAAAAAATTCAGTGTAACAATACTGGCCATATGCAAAACTAGAGTATTATCACATTCCCAAAAGATCACACTAACACTCTAATAATGGATCCTAACAAAAATGAAATTTGTGAAATGCTAAAGAATTCAATGTATTTATTTTAAAGAAGCTCAGTAAGAGCCAAAAGAAATGAAAAAAAAAAACAAAGAAATCATAAGATCAATGAGAATATGAATGAGAAAATCACCAAGGAGAAAGCAATCTTACATAAAAACCAAACAGAACCTCTGGAAGTGAAAAATTTATTTAAAAACTCTTACATTTTTCCTAATGACAGGTTATAATTAAAAGCTTCAACAACAGACTAGACCAAGGAGAAGAATCTCAGAACTTAAACACAGGTGTTTTGAATTAACCCACTCAGACCAAAAATAACGAAAAATAATGCAAAATAATGAACAAAGCCTTTGAGAAGGACAGTACTAAATAAAATGCTTGAACTTATAAATCATTGGTGTCCTGAGGAGGAATATGAAATAAAAAGTATGGGAAATCTATTTAAGGATATAATTGGTGGAAATTCCCTAGGTTTGTAGGATATTTAGACATCCTGATGCAAGAGGCTCAGCAAACTTTAAAGAAATACATTGCAAGAAGAATTTATCACAATATATATTATCAGGCTGTCTAAAGCCAACATAAAGAAAAAAAATCCTAAAGTCATCAAGACAAAAGCATCTTGTCACATAGGACAGTGAATTTTTCAGCATAAACCTTATAAGAGATTAGGGTTCTATTTTCAGAGTTCTTAATGAAAAATCTGTCAACTATAAATTTGATATCCTACCCTAATAAACTATATAAATGAAAGACAAATAAACTCTTTTACAGACAAATGCTGAGGGAATTCATCACTACTAGACCAACCCTATAAGAAATAAATAAAATGAGTTACAAACATTAAAACAAAAGGTCAATATTTTCCATCATTAAAACACAGAAAAGTAAAAAACACATAGGCATTATAAAACAATTACAAAAGGAGGAGAGAAAGATGTTAAACAGAAACATAACAGAACTTCACCAAAACACAAAGAGAATAAAGAACGATCAAAAAGTCCACAAAACAACTAGATAACAATTGATATTATGACAAGAACAAAACTTTACTTAACAAAATAAACCTTGAACATAACTGGATTCAATATTCTACTTAAAAGATATAGATTGGTAGAATGGATTTTGAAAATAAATGAACTAACTACATGATGCTTATAAGAAACTAACTTTACTGGTAAAGCCACTCGTAGACAGAACATAAAGTGATTGAAGAAGATACATCACACAAACAGAAACCAGATGTGAGAAAAAATCACAGGTATCTTAAATCATATAATACACATTTTAAATCAACAATAGTAAAAAAGACAAAGAAAGTGATTATATAATAATAAAGGGATCAATTCAACAAAAAGATATTGTAATCCAAAACTACACATATGATTCAAACACCAGAACACCTAGATTCATAACACAAGTATTACGAGACCTAAATAAAGAAATATACACTTATTTGACAATGTGAATGTTACTTTCTTTGTATTATTATTATTAATATTATTTAATATTTCAATGCAGTAATCGTCTGATTTCTTTTCTGAATATATTTATCTTTGTTCATTCTTTTCAAGGTTTTTGTTTCTAGTCCTTATCTTAAACACTGTTATTATTAAATTTTAAGCCTTTTTAATTCTGTGAAGGCAAAAAGTGGAAACCTAATAAATGCCTGTATATGTAAAAAAAAAAAAAAAGAAAGAAAGAAATACACAGAAATATGATAATATGGGATACTTCAACACCCATTTAGAGAACGAGACAGATTATTGAAATAGAAAATCAACAAAGAAAATTGAATTAGACTTTAGGCCAAATGGACCCAACCAATATTTATAGAACATTCTATCCAACAACCACAGAATATGCATTCTTCTCATCATAACATGGAGCATTCTTTAAGATAGATCATGTATTAGTCCATAAAATAATTCTCAATACTTTTTGAAAAAATAAAAATTATATCAAGCGTCTTCTTAAACCACAGTGGAATAAAACTAAAAGTCAATACCAAGAGAAACTCTCGAAACTACACAGATCCATGGAAATTAAAGAACATGCTCCTGAATGATTGCTAAGTTGATCAAATTAAGATAAAAATTAAAACTATTTTTTGAAATGAATATAAATGGAAACAATATATCAAAACCTCTGGGTTACAGAAAAAGCTATACTGAGAGGAAATTCTAAAGCATTAAATGCCTACATAAAAAAGAAATAGGAAGTTCACAAATGAACAACCTAAAATTATAAGGAAATACAAAAACAAAAACAATCCAAACCTAAAGGCAGCAGAAGAGTAGAAATAATAAGCATCAGAGCAGAACGAAATGATATTGAGACAAAAACAAAGAATCAACAAAATGAAAAGTCGGCTTTTTGAAAAGATCAACAACACTGCTAAACCGTTGGCTATACTAACCTTGAGAAGGAGAGAGGGGATCCAAAAGAGCATAATCAGAAATGAAAAAGATGAAATCACAAATTATACCACAGAAATACAAAAGATTATCAGATACAGCTATAAACAACCATACAGTCACAAGTTAGAAAACCTATAGAAACCTAGAGGATAAATTCCTAAGAATAATACAACCTCCCAGGATTCAACCAGGAAGAAATAGATAATCTGAACAAATCAATAATGAGTTGTCAGACTGAGTCAGTATTAAAGGAATACTGTCTCATCCCTTCATGATAATGTCTAGCCTTAATAAACTAGACATAGAATTCAGCTGAATTCTACAAAACATACAGAGAAAAACTGGTACCAATCCTTCTGAAATTATTTCAAAAACTTGAGTAAATAATCCTCCCTAACTCATTCTGAAGCCAGTATTACCTTGACACCAAAGCCAGACAAGAATACAATAAAAAACAAAACTATAAACCAATATTCCTGATGAATATAGAGATAAAATCTTTCAACAAAATGTTCCAGAATGAATACAATAGCATATCAAAAAGATAATACAACATGATGAAGTGAATTCTATTCCAGGGATGCAAAGATGGTTCAACTAATGCAAATCAATAAATGCGATTAATCACATAAACAGAGGTAAAAACAAAAAGTATAGAATCATTTCAAAGATACAGAAAAAGACTTTGACAAAATTCAGCATCCCTTCATGATAATGTCTAGTCTTAATAAACTAGACATAGAAAAAACATAACCCAAAACAATAAATGCTACATACAACAAACCCAGAACCAATAACATAATGTCTCAGAGAAAGTTGAAAGCAATCTTCCTAAGAACTGGAACAAGACAGGGATGCCCACTTTTATCACTCCCATTTAACATAGTACTGGAAGTTTTGCCTAGAGAAGTTAGGACAGAGAAAGAAAGGAAGGGCATCTAAATTTTGCTGATGATACATTCTTATACCCAAGAAATCCCAAATACTCCTTCAAAAAAAATCTTAGATTTGATAAATAAATTCAGCAAAGCATCAGGATACAAAATCAATATACAGAAATAAATTACATTTCTAAATACTAATAATAATTAATCCTAAACCTAAATCAAGAGGGAAATCCCATTTACAAAAGCTGCAACAAAAACGAAATACCTGGCTCGGTGCCTGTGGCTCAACTGAGCTGGTGGGTTCGAATCCAGCCCTGGCCTGCCAAACAACAATGATGGCTGCAACCAAAAAATGGCCAGGCGTTGTGGTGGGCGCCTGTAGTCCCAGCTACTTGGGAGGCAGAGGCAAGAGACTCACGTGAGCCCAGGAATTGGAGGTTGCTGTGAGCTGTGATGCCACGGCACTCTATCCAGGGTGACAGCTTGAGGCTCTGTCTCAAAAAAAAAAAAAAAACGAAATACCTAGGAATATATATAACAAAGAAGGTGAGATATCTCTACAAAGAAAACAAAAAAACACGAATGAAAGAAGTTTCAGATGACAGAAACAAATGAGGAAAACACCCTATCACCATGGATTTACAGAATTAATATCACAAAAGTGATCCTATTGTCCAAAGCAGTCTATAGATTCAATGTAATAACTGTCAAAATATCAATGTTTACTCTATTGGAAATTGGAACAACAACAAAAATAAATGGGACTTAATGAAACTAAAAAGTTTCTGCACAGCTAAGGACACAACAATTCAAGAAATAAACAACCTTCAGAAAGAAAAAAGATATTTGCATGTTACAAATATGACAAAGCATTGATAACCAGAATCTACAGATTCTAACTTAAGTTAATCAACAAAAAAAGGAGCAAACAATCCCATCTATCACTAGACAAGAGACATAAACAGAACCTTCTCTGAAGAAGATAGATGAATGGCTAACAAACATATGAAAAATGCTGATTATCCCTAATCATCAGGGAAATCCAAATCAAAACCACCCTGACATACCACCAAACTCCCATGAGAATAGCCCACATCACAAAGTCCCAAAGCTGCAGATGATGGTGTGAAGACAAAGAGACACTTTTACCCTGTTGCTGGGATTGCAAACTAAAACAACCTCTTTGGAAAGAAGTATGAAGAATCCTCAAAGAACACAAAATAGACCTTCCATAATCCCATTACTAGGTATATACCAAGAAGAAAAAAAAAATCATTTTCTCAAGGACATTGGCACTAGATTATTTATTGCAGCACAATTTGCAATCCCCAAGATGTAGAATCAACCCAAGTGCCCATCAACCCATGAATGGATTAATAAACTGTGGTATATGTATGTCCTGGAATACTAGTCAATCATGAAAATGGAGGCTTTACATCTTTTGCATTAACCTGGATAGAATTAGAGAACATTTTAGTAAAGTATCACAAGAATGGAACAGTATTCAATACTAACTAATACTAGCATTCAATACTAATACGCAGCCAGTAGACAAACTATTACACACCCACACAAGAGAAAAACTCAATTTGATTCAAGTTAGTGAAAAGGGTGGAGGAAGGGGGAGAGGGAAGAATGTAGGGGAAGGAAAAAAGGAAATAAATTAATGCCATTCTTTACATAATTAGAAGAAATATATACTGAAATTTATATGGAACTAAAAAAGAGCCTAGATAGCCAGAGAAAACCTAAATAAAAAGAACAAAGGTAGAGGTATCCCATTAACTGACCTCAAATTATATTATAAGGCTATAGTAAACAAAATATAATGGTGCGTATGTAAAAATAGACATATAGGTCAATGAAACAGAGTAGAGAATCCAGAAATAAAATAGCATATCTACAGCCAACTGATCTTTGACAAACATCAATTGAAATATTAATAGGAAAAATAAAACCCTTTTTAATATAAAGTAGTGGGAAATTTAGATTGCCACCCCCATACAAAAATCAAGTCAAGATGGATGAAAGACTTAAGTGTAAGATTGGAAACTATAAAAAAAATACCAGAATGAAACCTAGGTGAATTCTTGTGGATATTGGCCTGGCAAAGAATTCATGACTAAGACTTCAAAAGCACAAGCAAGGAAATTAAAAATAGACACAGTACTTAATCTAAAAAGCTTCTGCCCATCAAAAGAAGTAATAAACAGAATGAACAGACAACCTGCATAATAGAAGAAAATATTTGCAAACTATACATCTGATGGGGGACTAATATCTAGAATTTACAGGAAACCCAAACGACTCAACCACAACAAAAGACAAATGACTTCATTGAAAAGGGGACAAAGAACATAAATAGACATTTTTCAAAAAAAGACATACAAATGGCCAAAAAGCATATGAAAAAAAAAGGCTCAACATCACTAATCATCAGAGAAATGCAAATTAAAACCACAATGAGATATTATCTTACACCACTCAGAATAGTTATTATGAAAAAAGTCAAACAATAACAGATATTGGGGATTATGTGGAGAAAAGGAGACACCAATTCACTGCTGGTGGGAGTATAAATTAATACAACCTCCATTGAAAGCAGTGTGGAGATTTTTGAAAGAACTAGAAATATAACTGTCAGCAATCCCACTACTGGGTATCTAACCAAAAGGAAAGAAATTATTATATTAAAAAGATACCTGCACTCAGATGTTTAATGCCACATTATTTACATTAACAAACATTTGGAATCAACCTTAGTGTGTTCATCAACAGATGAATGGATAAAGAAAATGTTATATTCTCCTATGAAAAGAATGAAATTATGTTTTTTGCAGCAATTAGGATAGAACTGGAGGTTACTATCTTCAGTTACTAATATTTTAGTAAAAATATTCAGAAACAGAACTGCCCACATGGATGTAGAGTGTGGAATAGTAGACTTTAGAAACTCAGAAGGGAGGGAGTTTGGGAGGAGATGAGGAATAAGAAATTGGTTAATGGGTATAATGTACCTTATTCAGGGAATGGTTATGCCAAAGGCCCAGACTTTATCACTATGCAACATATCTACATAACCTGCACCTGTACCCCTTAAACTTACACAAATAAAAAATCAGATAAAATGCACTTAACATTTTCTCAATAGATGGGCAAGATACATGTTTTCAGCTTCTAGGCAATCATAAATTGAAAACAATGTAAAATTGTATACATAAAAAGATAGAGAGGTCAACATTATAGATATAAAATCAGATATAGATATAAGATAGATATAAAATTGGAGAGATGGTCTTTTTAGTTTGAAACACCTTAGACTCAGGGAAAACCATGTTCAAATCCCTGAGATACTGTTTATTCACTGTGTGACCTCTGGCAATGTATTAGATACAACTAAAATCCAGTTTCTGATCTATAAAATGAAGATCTGAATATCTTCTTTTCTAGTGTTAAGTGATTTAGTGGGAAAAAATCAACCAACGGTGCTAAGCATACTGTCATTTCTTGATACTTGTTTATCAATTGTAAACAAACTGTTCATGAAAATTGAGATAAGAGAGTAAGACAAAGCCACTCTGACTAGCTTTTTTTGGTTTAGAATAGAAAACACTCTATGTATGAGACTTGATGGGCAATGAAACCCTCCTACTTGGAATTATTCCCCCTTCTGACCCTGTTAAGGTTTAGAAATCCTAATTATGTGATTTCACTTGAATTAAAATTCATAGTTGGTATCTGTGGTCGGCAGAATATTGGTCCCCAAAGACAACCACAACCTAATCTCCAGAATTTGTGAATATTTTACCTCACAAGGCAAAAGGGATTATGCAAATATAATTAAATTAAGAACTTTGAGATGAGAAGATTATCCTGGCTGATCCGGTTGGGACTAATATATTCCTTACAATTGGAGAACTTTTCCAGGCTGGGTTAGAAAAATGAGACAGAAAAAGAAGAAAATACTTAAAGCATTGTGGGCTCAGTCTGCCATTGTTGGTTTTGAAGAAGGAGCATAGGGGGAAAATTCAGGCAGTTTCAACAAACTAGCAATAGCCCTCAACTGATAGCCAGCAAGAAAATAGTCCTTTAACAACAGGAATTGAATTATGCTAATACCCATGAATGGGAAATAGATCATGGCCTAGACTAGAACCTCAAAAAACAAACAAACCACAGCCTTGCCAATAACTTCATTTTAACCCATTGAGACCCATGTCAGATTTCTGACCTAATGAACTTTAATAATAAATAATAAAATTTGAATTGCTTAACCTGTATGCATTAAGGAATTTGGCCCTACCCGAAGAGAAGTGTGGTCTTTGTCCTGATTATTCAGAGATGATCTCTAGTTCCCTAGAATGCTCTGCCTGACACATTGTTTTCCTAGAGGTTTTGCCCATATGACAGTCTAATAATGTGACTTACAATGCGGGCTTTGGACAATGCTATATCAGGAGAAGAAATGGAGGCTAAAGATGTTAGCTCAACTCAGAGAGAGGCTAGAGACTAAAAGTCAGCCACATAGGCAGTATGCACTGTACCCCAATAAAAAAACTGGACACCAAGGATTAGGTGAGATGTCCTGGTTGAAAATGCATTGTGTATATCGTCATGCATAATGGCCTGGAGGATGTAATAACATCCCTGACTCCATGAGAGAGACAGCCAGAAGCTTTGTGTTAGATCTCGCCCTCCCTTATTCTGTCCCACGCATCTCATCTCTTTCTTTGGCTAATGTTAAATTGTATTCTCTGTAATAAATCACTACTACTATAACTTAAAGTGACTTCTGTGAGTCACCTTTATCATTCCATAGAATGGACCAAAGTAGGGATAGTTTGTTCCTGGTGCATTTCCATCATCTTTTCTCCAATACCCACAGGCAACTTTGCTGCTCAGTAGAGTTCACCTGTTCTCCTGCCCCACCTCCTGAGATCCCAGAGCAAAATTCAAGGTCTGAGTGAACAACTAACTCGCCACACTGTTTTTGATGTGAACTGTGGCTATCTAGGCTACTTTGGGAGTTCCTTTGACTCTTTTAAGAATGATGGGTATGAGAGCTAATTACAGTTCTAAATGGAGCCTTAAAATTTTCCACAGATGGTGTAGTCACTTTTCAGCATCAATTTTATACCAAGCAGGATTTGAGTAGATGCCATCTCAAAGTTTGAGAACAACTTATTCTCCCTCCTTTAGGGATCACAGAAGGCAAAGTAGTGGGGGTGGAGGCATTGTTGTGCATGCTTGTTGAGGAAAATGTGCTAAAAAAAGAAAAAGCAGCTTAATCATGAGAGAGAAGGCTTGGAGACTTTGACCCTTTCTTTAATAACTCACTCTTCCTTACCTCTCATATCTATCTACTCACAGGACTGTTGTCTTTGCTTCTAAAATGGCTCTTAACTTTATTTTTCCATTGACCATTACCTAATAATTCTTACAATTAAGAGTCTATCTCAACCTCTTGTTGTTTTTCTCCCCTCCGGTGTTTATCATACTCTGCTGCCCGGTGGATCCTTCTGAAGCACACTCAAAGCTTCTGACATACATCACATTCCAATACATATGCAAATTTCTTAACCTGACATTTAAGGCCATTTAAATCCTGGCCTTAACCTGTAAGCTTTATTTTCTGCTTATCCAAGTTGATTAAATGTACCCTGTATACACTGTGTTTGGGGGCCTTCCCTTGTGTTGTTCCCTTTCCTGGAACTGCTTCCTCACTTCCTTCTTTCCTAATACCTGAAGACTTGGCTTTCATCCAGATCAACTCCATTTCGACCATGAAATTGTTCCCATTTCCCTATCCTGGGACTTCTCATTCTTTCCCCTGTACCCTCTTAGCAAATCAGGCTGCATTTTTCATTTAATGTTGGTTGCACTCCCCCTTATTTTATACTTCACTGAATTGTGGATTCAGAGAATCTAAAATTGTCATCTGATAAAACTTAGTTAGATGTCATTGAATTCATAAGAACTTGGCATATGACACAAAGGCAATAAATATTGAAAAATTCAATCTGCTTCCCTGGCCTTCCCACTTTACCAGGAGGCTGCCTATTTGGAAAAGAATCCTGGTGTGATAGTTAAGAGTTTATTCTTTGGAATCCATACAACCTGGATTGGAATCCCATCTCATCTCAGCTACCTAACAGCTGTGTGATCTTAGGCAAATTTCATAATGAGATGATAATATTGACCTCCTATGGTCACCACAAGGGTTAAATGAGTTGGTATGAGTTTTTAGAATAGTGCCTGGTACACAGGAAACATTCAGTAAGGGTTAGTAAGCTCATTTAGCTAAACTTTCCCACAACTCTATGGTCATAGAGAAACAAAGAACAGGATGATGATTTCCACAAGAGTTTTTTTATTATTATTGTTTGGGGGTCATTAAGGTTACAAAGAATTAGGTTATACTTATTGCATTTGTTAGGTCCCTCTTATAATTGTGTCCTGCCCCAAAGAGTTGTGCCATACACTGGAACCCCCCACCCAAATGCCACCTCCCCTCTCCCTGCTCCCTCATCCCCCAATCTTTAATTGATTTGAGTTTTTCTCTTAAGAGTGTTTGGATTAACAAGCTGTGGTATATGTACACCATGGTATACTATTCAACCATTAAAAAGGATGGAAACTTTACAACTTTTGTATTAACCTGTATAGAGTTGGAACACATTCCTCTTAGTAAAGTATCAGAAGAATGGACAAGCAAGAATCCAATGACTCAGTTCTAATATGAAGACAGTAGACAATCTAATGCATACCCTCCACAAGGGCTTATTTCAGAATGAGAAAGTCTGAGCAGAAGGACCTGATGGATTCTTCAGTTCAGGAGAATAGCAAACCACAAGGGATGGAAAAGTTCACCAAGACAAAAAGGAGCAGGCAGGTCCAGAGTCCCACCTGGCAAGAAATCAGAGACTAGGAGGTTAAAGAGTACACAAGGGGGGCGGTGCCTGTGGCTCAAAGTAGTAGGGCGCCAGCCCCATATGCCAGAGGTTGCTGGTTCAAACCCAGCCCTGGCCAAAAACTGCAAAAAAAAAAAAAAAGAGTACACAAGGGAAGTGCCATGAACACATGGAGAATGCCAATCCCAGGACAGATCTGGCTTGCTGTCTGCTCAATGTTCACTTTCTCTTTCAGAGACAGGCAGTCCCAGAAATGCGGGCACTAACAGAGCCCAGCCCTTTGGAGGCAACAATGTACATTCACCTCATCCTGCACTGACAGAGTGGGAGTTCATACAGCTCACACAGCCCCTGGACTATCCCCACCATAAGCAAATTAGTGACCATCTCAATCTGCTACATCACGTCATGAACTTTTCTTTTAGCCTCCAAAGTTATAGGTTATCACTCTGGGCAATGTATGAGCTGCAAGAGACACAATACGGAATGGCAATTCTTGTACCCTTCCTTCAGTGCTTAACTCATTTTCTCCTCATAAAACATTCAAAGCACTCAAAATTATTATGTTATGTCTGAGTCATAATGTTGTTAAAGCTTATAAAAATCATTTTAGCGTTAATTCCCCGACTCAACTTTCTTAAATATCCCTCCTCAAAAGTTGTATGTAATTTAACCAGAAAAGGTCTTTTTTTAATGAAATCAACTGGAGTATTCACATAATAAATGACATAAGAAAAATAAATTATGCTAGGTACATACAGGATTTGGAGTTGGGAAAGAGAGCACTTTGATATAAAATAAACATTTTTCCTTGGCTTTGGCCCTCCGGCATACTTTCCATCCCCACCAAATAGAATTACCATTTTTTATTTTTTTTCTTATTGCCACCAATGAATAACCAATCCAGAAAGAGTAAAAGTCATGCTGAAGGCAGCTGAGGCAGAATATACCAGAGAAAAATCACTTTGTTTCTCCTCAGAATTCCTTTTCTCACAAAAAGAGCTGCTTACAGTGCCTGGAATATTGGAGAAGTCCAGAACAGCCAGGAACCATGCTGAAAGCTGCTGGCCACATATGCTGAGGATGGAAAAATGGATCTGGAAAATGAACTGCTGCCTCAGGAAGCCCAAAAGAGGAAGAAAGTGTGGAGCCAGTGACAGCTACTGGCTGGATCTGGACACGAGGCTGCAGAGAGGCGAGAGGAACAGAGGCAGAGTACATATTATAATTTTCTGAAGATAGGGTCTTTCTTCACACTCTCATCAAGATTCTAAAAAAAAGCCTAAAAATGGATTAAGTCATTGTCCCACAGATCAAAAGAATGAGGATAGTGAGGATCACAGATAAAGGATGTCCTAAGACAGCATTTTAAAGATTGAAATGGGACCCTTGTGGAGCTCTGGGATGAACAATCAAATCTCTTTTGGAAGAGTGGACACCATCGAAGAGAATATTAAGCCCATAGAGACAGCCAGGAGCATGAAGTGGACAGTGTGGAAGATTTAGTTTGAGGAGGTGAGGCTGCCAAACCTCGGTGGTGTGGGAGAACACAGTGAGAAACTGTGCACCTTTATGGAAAGCCACGGTAAAATGGTTTCACAGGTTGCCTCAAGTGCCTCTGTGGTTGATGAGCCTTGTTTATCTGCTCAGTGTTATGACTCACTTCTTACCATGATGAAAGACTACACACATCTTTTTTAACCACAAAATCATGGCATCACACCCACCAGTGCAAATATAAGAACTAACAGAGAAAACTGGAGTCATCATAACATGATGCTGTAAGGGGGATAATGACAGACTTGAGTTCCGTAAATGTACTTCAGATCATTCTGAGGACAGAGAAGCAGGCTACGAGACTGAATTCACAGCAGTGCACACAGATACAAATGTTGATCCTCAGTCCAGAGTTTGAGCCAGAGGACACAGGATCAGCTGACATAAGTGGAGTCCTTGCAGCATCCCCCAGAAATGCAATTCCTTACAGGGACCAGCTGGCCTTGATGAGTATGTCTGAACAACTGAAGAAACATAGCACTCCAGAATTATTGCAAATCCTGCTCCGGCACTCCAACTTCTTTTTGTGGGAAGACATTAACATTTAGAGCCGAAACTGAGAGACAATTGAACAAGAGAGACGGTATGGGAGTGTATGCAGAAACAGAACAAATATGACTCTGAAGAAAGATCAAGTAGTGCACATTATTACACATGGTGCTGTTTTTGTAAATAGAAATAAATGACTAATCAATTACCCAAAGTTATTTCTGGGCAAGAGGATAAATAGAGTTGTCCCATTTGACACTAAAACTGTAAGACTAGGAACTTCCAGTAGTAACAAAGCAGACATTTCAAGCTTCCAGAAACCATAAGCTTAAATAACAAAGAAGTGGCTATTGACTGGTTACTTAAATAATCATGTGGTGGTTCTCTTTGCCTGAATGTTTATTTTTCTATCTTAGAAAGTGTTAGTGTTTTACATTTTTGGATGACTGTCTTTGGTTTGGAGGGTTTAGCACAGCTGTTCTCAGCCCAGTTTAGTTGTAATTGATAAAAATAGTTGGATTCATTTCTCAGGCAATTGGAAATGAAAAATGTTTATTGGATTCATTTAGACTGTTTCAGCAATAAGATACTTGAATCATGTGGATAAAGCCATAAAGCAATCAATTTTATTTTTAGCATGGTGTTAATTAAAATATGATATCACAACAAAAATCAAATTGTCCTTAAATATATGAGTACATAAAAGTTTATACCCTTCCACTGTATTTGTTAATAGTTATTAGAATATAAAACTTATTGCAATATTATTTTGTTAAATCTCCGCCATTTAAGGATCTAAGTGCATGTACAACTTTAAAATAAAATAACAGGAATAGACTTATAGAAGCCAGAGTTCTATCAATACATTCACTATGTGCTTTCCATATGAGTTTTGTCTTATATTCCATAATCTTTAAGTCTCTGAAACATAATTTATGCAGTTTTTGATGCCTGAGCAAATGTTTACAATAATTGAAGTACTTTCTTTTGCTATTCTTTGCTATTCAACTCAAGATAGATTGAAGGCTTTTTACAGGGTAAAATTGCTTATGAAAGTAGTATAAGCTGCAGAGTTAGTCATTTCATATGCATATAATCTACATATATGCATACCTAGCCACAATGATATGTTTGAAGTCCAGTTTACTAATGTTAGTTTAATGAATGGCATTTTGGTGGGCCAAACAGAGTAGGGAGTTGGAGCTTCTGAATGAAGCAATTAAGAGATAGTTTCTTTCCTCCATTTCTCTTTTCCCTATAGTTCCTTAGAGGCCAGAAGCCAGAAGTCCATCTGCCATTTTCTCTCACAGTCCATTGACCAGATTAGTCACATGGCTCCATCCCCTCTGTAAGGGATGTTGGGAAATGTAGGTAGAGAAAATGAACTATCCCTAAAGAGTAAGTCAGCTATGGAAGAAAGATTTTCTCATCTAAAACATAAATTTATTGAAAATATAGGATTGGACCTGACGGTTAAAGATGAAACTGGTCCTTAGGAATGAAGCCATAGAGGAAAAAAGAGTTTAGAGTAATAAGCTCAAAGGGAATAAGTGAAATGTACACAGGATTAAGAGATATAGAATAAACACTCTTTAAATTTGAACTTGACAGCTTATGGGGGGCTATTTTGATGACTGAGAGAATAAATTTCTTGCATCTCTTACATTTGGACTGGAACACTGAACCCATCTCAATTTCCTTAAGCAAACTTTAGGTATTTAAAATTCATAATAAGTGAACGTCTAGGGGCATGGTAGGGGCCTGAGTGACAAAAGAACTGCGGAAATAAGCAAGGGTAATTGTAGAAGTAAGATGCCAATGGCTGGCATATCTGAGTTATTTCAGATACAGACGTCCTATAGCTAATCAAAAGCCTTTTTTACAATTCTTATCTCAGTTATGGAGGTTAACAACAGTGACTTGGGCCACTTTGGGCTACTTCCCTTGAGTGGAGTGTTGTAATCACTTCCTCTTCAACCTGTTGTTGGTGTTAGGGGGATTGATGGGCACATGACGCCTGATGCTGGACAGATGAGAGTGACAGCAGTTTATTAGTCACATTAGTCACAGCCTGGAAAAGGAGGACACTGCCTTCCATGTAGGGCCACATGAGATTGCACTCCAAACAAGAAAACCACCTGGGACAGTAGGAAGCAGGCTCTGTGGTATAAAGAGGATGGGTGACTTTTAGTTCCCCTGGTTGTTCAAATAATTATTCAGACAGATCGGGAACTGTCAGGAATAAGTAGGAGCTGTGCCTGGTCCCCAAGAAAAGGAGGATGATTTGGCTGGATCTTATTCCAAGACCACAGTGGGGAGGAAGCTTGCACTTACATCATTTAAGGTGCTCCTGGTTTGTTCCAAACGCCAGGGAACCCATGATAGTGGGCCTTAATTTTAGACTTTATTCTACATGAAGGAATGAGGGTGTTGATAGCAAAATTAAGAACGAATTACAGCAGCCTAAGAACAGTGCCCAGAAAGGAAAAGACTATAGCAGGCACAAAACAGTAAACCTCTATAAGATGACTACCCAGGAGAATGTAACAAACTGGTCAACATACAGAGGTGGCCAATGTAAGGCAGTAGGACTATTGTACTGATACATACATGTGGTATATGACCAATCTATGAAAATTAGGTCAACTTCAGGAGGTGGTCAATATAGGCAGGTGATCAGCTGTGGAGGTTCTACTGTGGCTGTTTGAGAAATTCAGTGGTTAAAGAAAGGAAAAAAGGTAAGAAAAAAAAGTCAGGCAGGACCTTGTCTCTTGTTAGAGGAGCAATAACAGCACATTTTTCTTTACTCGCTGTTTGTTAGCAAGTATATGGCATGCTATAAATTATCATATATAAACTATCTATAAAACTATGAGGTAATCAAGTCTGCATTAAGGAAGCACAGGCTAAAAAAGGGTGGCACATAGGCACTGGGGTAGAAATATTTGCATTCGGTGATTTCATTGAGAAGAGTCATCTATGGGGAAGTGGGCAGAGGAAAAAGCTGAATTGTAATGCAGTCTCAAGAAAGCCCTCAGATAATCTCATGGGGTGGTATAGAATTGGAATGGACCTTCAGATTTTCCCAAATCACAGCAAGGGCTAAGGCTGTGCACTCCTTCATCATATAGTCATTGCAGGCAGGCTGTCCGCAGAAAGAAAATGTGACCTTGGATAAAGCAGTTTCCTTCAGATGGGGGCAATTCCCAGAAGGAGGAAAAGGTGTAGCCAGGCCCATAAACCTCCTTTCTTCCATACCCATGATGTTCACAGATTCTGAAAGTTCAATCTGCTACTCTTAGTGATAAAAACGGAAAAGTACACACTAAGTGTGCTGGTCAGTAATGAATGAATTTGTAGGGAGTGTGAGATCAATACTTTTGTAATTAGCACACTATACATCACCACTCAGTAAAATAATGGGGAAAAATCACTGCCTCTGAAAAACACACCAAAGTTTAGCAAATACGGTTGCCCAGTTTGTCCTAAAAAAGGCATTTCAATTCTGCTCCTCTTTATCTTTAGTATCAAGATGGGGGGAGGCAGGAAGAAAACCCTATCCAGCCCCTGCTCTGCCTCACCTAAAAATCAGAGAGAACCATTTTTTTCTCCTTAGAAGTTCAGTTGCCAACTCAAGAAACTTAAGCACAATTGTAGCAAAGAGAGTTTCAGGAAGTTCAGACTTCTTTGAGCAAAGAAATCTCCTGCAGCTAATTATCTTAACACTTTGTACAGACAGAGAGCTTCCCTTGTAGTGTTTTACCCTCAGCCTAGTTTTGCAGATTATATAA
This sequence comes from Perodicticus potto, assembly GCA_963574655.1. Lineage (NCBI taxonomy): Eukaryota > Metazoa > Chordata > Mammalia > Primates > Lorisidae > Perodicticus > Perodicticus potto. The sequence goes on from CAUYRH010071811.1 coordinate 44,177, forward strand.
CAAAGAGATGGGAAAGTCAGTGGCTTTTCAAGATAGGGAAAACAGACCAAGGGCTTAGAGCCACAGCTTACTTGTTTCTAGGAATTGAGCTTCTGCTACTAGGCTTGATCTTTCCTGCATACTCTGTTTATATTGAAAGGCTGTCATAATGCCTCCTTCATATGTAACATCTTTAACAATAATGTCAGAATCATTTCTTTTCAGGCTTCTCTTTAAATTTATTATAGTAGCAGCTTAATTTACATTAATTCTGGTTACTGAGTTCTTCCCTTGTGTTAAGTGTGCTGATAAAATCTATCGTCCAAAACCATGGAACTTCAAATAAATCCTAATCCTTGGTGAACTGACCAAGGCAAATAGTTCCTTGGAAGGTCTTTTGTCAGCTAACCCTCCTGAGTGCCTGAGATAGCGCATAAAACTGCTCAGAGCTCCTAGCCACCAAGCTCTTAAATCTCAAGTCTTGGTTAAATGGTCTCCATGGTGACAATACGGGGTGACCATGAAGTCTGTGTGCAACATGTTGGATGAGATTTCTTTAAACCAATTTGGGAAGCAACCAAATTCCAACAAAAGCCCAAAGAGGCAGCTCTAATCTGTACCAAATCATAAAACTGATTAGCAGCTAACTCAATTAAAAGTAACTGAAATCATTATTTGACTTGAGGGTTTATTACTCAGTAATGGCATCTTTTTTGTAACAATATGGCAATAAATCAGTAATAGAATCTACGTCAGTGCCACCCAGTCATCATTACAATTGATACCTTCCTCTTTAAATACCAAACCTCTCACGGTTCTGGAATGACCATTGAGCTAATTATCCTGCATTTTATATACTTTCTCTACTTCCAAAACACAAAAAAGACAAAACATTACTTGTCATGTATGCACTTATTTCATCTCAGTTTACCTTCTGGCTTTTGTTTTCAGCTTCTTTTTGTGTGCTTACACTTATCAGGTAAGGATATTGCCCCTTTCTCTTGGGCAGGAGCAAGTCCGTGGTGGTCTCATAGACATACATTTTTTTTTTTTGAGACAGAGTTTTGGTTTTGGAAATAGAGTTTTCCTCTATCACTCAGGGTAGAGTGCCATGGCCTCAGCCTAGCTCACAGCAACCTCAAACCAAACTCCTGGGCTCAATCAATAATTCTGCCTCAGCCTTCTGAGTAGCTGGAACTATAAGCACCTGCCAGCACACCTACCTTAATTTTCTATTTTTAGTAGAGATGAGGGTCTCACTTTCCTTAGGCTGATCTCAGACTCCTGATCTTAAGCAATCTTCCCACTTTGGCCTCCCAGGGTGCTAGGTTTACAGGGGCTAAACCTGGCCTACAACTCAATATCTTATAGAAAGAGTAAGAATTATCTTTGAGGGCAGCGCCTTTGGCTCAGTGAGTAGGGCTCTGGCCCCATATACCAAGGATGGCGGGTTCGGAACCAGCCCCCACCAAACTTCAACAAAAAAATAGCTGGGTGTTGTGGCAGGTGCCTTAGTCCCAGCTACTCAGGAGGCTGAGGCAAGAGAATCGCCTAAGCCCAAGAGCTGGAGGTTGATGCCACAGCACTCTACTGAGGGTGACAAAGTGAGACTCTGTCTCAAAAAGAAAAAAAAAAAAAGAATTATCTTTGAATTCTAAAGAATTGCTTCCATATTTTCTGTAAAATCTTGACATAGTTAGTGGGGGAATTGGGTCTAGACAGTGTGTACTTGCTTGTACTGCTGATTGGTGTTAGTTAAGTGACAGGTCTTGACTGGCTCCAGTGACATTCCTAAAGTGGCACGCCAAAGATTGGCTTCAAGATGCTCACTCTGTGTCCATCTGCCCCTGACTAGTGTGGGAACATCTTATCTTTGTAAGAGTATTATCTTTAGTTTTAGAACAAATCCAGCAAAGCAGCCCATTTTTCCCTGGTGAAGTTTGTGATGCCTATCTAATACCAAGGGACATACTCTTAGAATAGACAAGCACCCAGATCAGTATCTCACACCAAATAGGCTTCTTGGAGAGGTGTGGATCCACCTTAATACTCCGGTTAGAAAGAATGGAAGTGAAGTGGGGAGTTGGAGCTCCTGTCACAGGTTGAAAAGACAAAAAAATGGCTTTGACCACTAAGAAGATCAAAGCCACAGTTTTACTTGGAGAAACAAAGAGCTTGCAGACTTTGGAATCAGTGCTGGGACAAGGATACCTGCTTTGGACAAATGCCTCCATAGAGTGGACTGAATACACACAGATCATGATTTGCTTAAACTATGAGTGGCTTCTATTTATTCAAAACAGTAATCAGAAGATTTCCAGTAGTTTCTTGTGGTAAATCCATTGACCAGAGGTTCTCAGGGGAACTATATTAAAGGGCCGTGGCATTAGGAAGATTGAGAACCACTGCCACAGACACTAACCTGGTCACACGAACGCAAAGCTGGCAGCAGGATGAGGGACCCACTACCAGGCATTTGTATGTTTCCAGGGTCTGTGTTAAGCAACTTGGTCTTTAAAAACCTCAGGTAGTGAATGGAAGTCTGGATTGTGGTAGCTCTAACATACCCACGGGACATCTGAGGCTTGCCCCTTTGTCTAGGCCCTCCAAGACAGGCACACCCAGAATGTCTGCTCTCAGCATTTCTGCAGTCTTGACTGCCTGAAGGGATGCACAGAGATGAAAGTCAAGTGCTGAGGTTGAGGGAGTTCTTTTCCATGTTCACAGTATAACTGCAAGAGGAGGTCTTGGTGCCCATATCAAAGCTTGGGTTTCAGCAGTCAGGGATGTCAATGTGGTGGCCACATTGGCAAGCCATTCAAGACACCTCTGTTAGCATCAGAGTTGCACACAGAGCACGTCCTGGATGGGACACAGTGTGTGTGCAGGACACAGGGCTCTGGAGAGAGCACCAACAGCTCTGCACTCTCTAAGCCATTCAGAAGGCTCAGGGTAGAAGCTGGATCTTGGCAAGCCAAGGAGAGCAGTCAGGGGAGGCTCTGAGTTGGCTCTGAGCACCCAAGAAGTGCAGTGCCATGGTGATAGGCTGACATGGTCAGTCTCATGGGAGCCACCACAGGGCCTGGTCCAGGCCACCTGTGGCCAGTTCTCCCACCACAAAAGCAGTGAGCACTCCTTCTCCAATACACTCTAGGCACAATCATTGGCTCACCCGAGGGTTGTCCAATCTATGTTCACATGTCAATTACAGGTTATGAGGACTTTATTGCTTCTCCATGGTGGTGGATATCACAAAAGGCACAGACTTTTTTTATTTTATTTTTTTGCTCATCAGCTTTCATTAGTGTTTGTGTATGTAATGTGTGGCCAAAGAAAACCCTTCTTCTTCCAGTGTACATCAGGGAAGAAAAAAGGAAGGACACCAAAGCCAGGAAGCTGTCTATTCTCCAACCTCAGCAGAGTTGGTGATGCTCTTCTTAATCATTGCCCCATGTCTCTCTGGGTTCTATACTAAGTTTTCTTTTCTTTTCTGTCCTAGATGTGTATACTAAGGGTGCATTTGCTAGGAGAGTATTGCACATGATTATTATATTTCAATAATCACATACATAATGATAATTCCTTAACTTTTACTTCTTTACTTCTTTTAATTCTTTAACTTTTAGGTAAAAGTTAAGGAATTATCATTATGGTTGTGATTATTGAAATATAATAAATCAATTTCTCTAGCTCTAACATTTTATAATAAATGTTAAAATCTATACAAGGACATTTGCAAATTCTGCTTTCTTTTCCTACTGTATGTTGACTTTTTTATCTCATTGTGGTTACAAAATGCTAATTTAAAAAAATTAAGTGAAATATTCTAATTAAATTTTTATTTCTGATTAAATCTATTTTGTATTTTAAAGAGCAATTGGTTTCTATCTTCTTTAAAAAATGTACATATATAGAAATCGGTGGCAGGCAGCAGTGTCCTACTTTAAGAAATTATCTGGATTAACGACTTAAAAAATTTTTTATATCTTATCTGCCTTAAATAATATTCTAAATCACTTCTTTGAGTCTTTGAAATATTTAAAAATGAAAAATTATAGTTTATTTTCAGTTGTTGAGTATATTGTTCATCTCAACTATTCAGAAAACAAAGGAATAGACAAATATCTCCATCTAGAGCCTGTTTAGGAGAAATAGAATTGCTCAAAAGTAATCATTCTGTATTCTGATGATAGGCTACAATGCCTCAGCTTATCAATATGTCAGGAGAAAACATCAACAACAGGACTCAGTTTGGAGCAGGCATTGTGTAACAGGGTTTATATCCCCCAGGATGCTGGCTTAGTTTCCATTAATATATCCTAAGATTTCTGGGCACAAAGTAATTCAATGCTTTATAGCTCAAATGAACCAAATGAGGCTCTAACTTTTCTCTGTATCTAATACTATCATTTTATAAGCAGCAAATAAATAATTTGGAGTCTATGTGGTAAGTTGCTTCATAAAAATAAGCACAGGGTGCATTGGAAAGAAAAGTGACACTTCAGCCAATCTTAGCCACTCAAGGCAAATATCCTGGAGAAATTGATATATAAATTAAATTGTAAAAGGGTATTTTTATTTTGTATTATATTTTTGTAATTTGTCTTTGTGTGAGTTTTTAGTTTGAGTTATAAATATTGACACCCCTCTCTCATTGCTTCTCCTCCTGCATCTTACTCTGTCATTTATTCATTCCTTATCTATTTTTTCTATCTCTACCTTTTCTATTTATATTAGTACCTTCCCTCAGCTTATGATTCATGCTAAAGATACGTGCAATTCTCAGTTCTCCTTTTACTTATTTGATTTGTAAATTTTCCTTCACATTGCTTACTACTTCCTCTTCCCAGAAACTCTCTCTCCTTAGTATGTCATGGGACCAGACTGTGGCAGATCTGTCAGTGTCCATGTCTACCTTTTAACACTTAACATTTCAATGTAGCCCAGACTTATTACCATCGGCACCAGATACTCTTGCTGAAGGGTTCTCTCTAACCACTTGCACCCACTCACACTACATATGTCATAAACCAGAAGTGCCAGGGAATTAACAACCCCTGGGAGCGACCCTTACCCAATGACTAACAACAGTTGTGCACGTATCTTAGCTCCTTCACCCCCTCAGACAAGACAACTCTAGAGCACATGGTCTACACTGGTTTTGAGAGTTTCACTTTAAAGGTGAGCCTCATTTGCTCATGACCTTAACTTGTTTCATAACACACTTCTTATTGGCTTTCTTCTTATCTTCTCTGTCTTAACTCCTCTCTCCCCTCCTGGCACGTCCTAAGATCATTCACCAAATAAATTATTTGCTCTCAAATCTTTTCTTGGGTCTGCTATGTTAGGAAGTCCAAACAAAGATAACCTTTAGTTCTATAATTATGTCTCTAAATTTTTCTAGTCAGTATTTTTCCCCCCATCAAGGAATCTTCTCTTTGAACACTTTAAATATTAGGGATACATAGTGTTTTAGTTTTTTGTAGAACTCATCCATGTTCCTGTTTTCATCTACAATCTATAGGTTGGTAACTCTCAAATCAATTTCTCTAGCTCTAATAAAACTTGCATAATCAGACTTCATCAGAATATTTACGTCCAATACAAAACTATTGAAAAGTTGACTTGTATGTTTTTATTTATTTCCAGAGTGTTTTTATTTATGTCCATAGCTGACATACCTTAGTTATTAAGTAAATGATACTTGAATTGATTAGAAGATGAAAGTACATGACAAATGTCAACTTACTGCTTAAAGACAAGTACTAGAATCATTCTGTGCCCGAATAATAACAAAAAAAAGTCTACTTGGTAAATTAATACAAAATATACTCAATCTGTGAAGAACAAAATATAACAACCTGCTTCTATGGAATATGAGTACATAAATAGCCTGCCAGCTACTTAAAATTTTTGTGTTTCCAACTGACTATGTTGGCAAATTCAGCAATTTGAATATTAAGAGCTGAAAGTAAGTCCTTAATATCTGTAACTTTGGTTACCCTTTCAGTTTATCAGCTTCAAAACCTATCTTGCTCAAGTGAGACCAATTTGTCAAGTTTTCAGGAGATTTGTCAGCCATCAAGAACTATATTTCTTATGTTTAAAATAAATAGAGACCCTGAAAGACCTCTCTTTTCCATTTAGAAAGTGGAAGGCTGCCAAATAGTGTACCTAGATCAACAGCCAACATTTGAATGTCTGTTTTCTTAATGCCAATAAAATATTTTATGTACGAGAATCAAGATTGTCAGCAATAAATTAAGCACTTTTTTTCTGCCTTGAGTCCTTTAAAGAATTATCTTCTAAAATAGCAAACTGTTCGGACTTCTTGCAATGTAAGTTTGCAGCCTTATTTTATCGATGAAGAGGCTGAGGTCCAGAGAAATGAAGCAACTCTTTCTATACCTTAGCACAAGTGGTAATCTAAGGCCAAGACATTTACCTCCTGACCATATTCATAGTTTCCCTATTCCATTTTTATATTGTTCTAAAAATGTCAAAGAAATGTGATGATGGTTTTACATATACAGGGCAAAGTTTGTTAGAATCTAAAAACAATTCAGAGATAGAAAAGACATTAGAGATTCCTGAGTGAAACTCTTTCCTAATAAATACATTCACTCCATAACAACTGGTTATAATGATCTGGTTTGTAGTCCAACATGTAAAAAGATTGGGGTCATTACTGCTATACTCAAAACAACAAAAATGCTGAACAGACTGGAAATCAATGTTTTTTCCTAGATCCATCAGAGAAGTGAGGTCACAAGGCAACCCTAAAAACTGGAGAGATAGATGAAAACAGACAATCACAGCTTAATAGGAACACAAAACCACTGTTGGAGCTTGGTAAGAGCATCAAAGTTATTTGCTCCAGACTAATTGCTGAAAACTAAATATCAATAAGACTGAGAAATAAAAAACTCCCTTCTTCGGTTTTATCTCCAAGAGCTACAATGGATTCTCACTGTGAAGATCTGAGAAATATTCCTTTGTGATTCTGGTAGGGAGTTGGGGAAAGAACAATTTTGAAATAAGTCCAGGGTACTCTGTTATTGTTAAACACTGCCTCCCTTCAAGGGAAACTAATTTACCAGAGCCAAACCAACTGTGGTTTTACCAGAACCTATCTTATTTGGAGGAAGGTAGTTACTCAACTCTAGTCTCTTCCAACCTTTCTGTCTCACCTGAGGGGATTATGAGGGGGATAAGCTGAGAAGCCCTTATGAAGCCATAAGCATAGCTGCATTAAAAGACTGAAACCTATTCACAGGATCAAGAATAACTCCTCTTGCTTTACACTTTACCAACATACCAACAGGGCTCCTGCGTAATAGTGAAGTAGAAAGAACAGCAAGTCTCACACTCAATTCAATGAGTCTCTAGAAAAGCTCAAGGCAAGTTGGGGACAAAAACAAGAACAGTAGTGAAAATTTTAGCCTATGAAACCACAGCTCCAGCAAAAAGTGAAAAAACCTCACTCCTAACACTCAAAGACCATCACATCTTACTTTTGACAAAAATCTATGCTGAGAAACAAACAAAAACCCAACAGTCTGAAAAAACAAAGAAAGCATCAGTAGCAGTCTCTTATATGGCAGCGATTGTATAACTAACAAACCAGGAGTTTAAAATAATCCTAATGGAAAAAAATGGACAACATGCAAAAAAATGGTAACATAATCAGAGAGATGGAAATGCTAAGCAATAATCAAAAGGAAATGCTAGAAATCAAAAACATTGCAACAAAAATGAAGAAAATCTTTGATGAACTCCCTAGGACCCTGAAAATGGTTAAGAAAAGAATCAATAGAGTGAAGCTATAGGAATAGAAACTTCCCAAACTGAAAAGCAGAAAGAAAAAGGAATAAGAAAAATATCCAAGAAATTATAGGATAATTACAAAAGATATAACATATTCATAATGGGAATACCAGAAGGACAGAAAGGCACAACAGATCACAAGAAATATTAAAAGCAGTAAGAGCTGAGACTTTTTCAAAACTAATAATAAACACCAAACCACAGACCCAGGAAGCTCAGATATCAAGCTGGACAAATTCCGAAAAGTCTATAGTTGGGCATATTATATTCCAAATTCCATAAATGAAGACCACAGAGAAATTTAATCAAGTCTCATTTATTTATTTTTTTCTGTAGCAGTAATTACTATTTGGGTCTTAGAAATAAATTCCTTGCCTATGCTAATATTTTGAATACATTTTCTTCTAGAATTCTTGTGGTTTCATGCCCTACATTTAAATCTTTTATCCATCTGGAAATAACTTTGTGAGTGGTGAGAGATATGAATTCTTTTTTATCCTTCTGTGTGTAGCTATCCAATTTTCCAAGCACCATTTACTGAATAAGGCTTCTTTTCTCCAGTGTATTTTGTTGTCTTCTTTGACACAGATCTGTTGGCTATATGTGTATGGTTTTGTATCAGGAATTGATTAAATTAAAAGGCTTCTGCATAGCTAAGGAAATAATCTACAACCTACAGAATGGGAGAAAATATTCAGAAGCTGTATATCTAATAAAGGAATAATAACCAGAACCTATAAGTAACTCAAGCAAATCAGCAGGAAAAAACAACTTCATTAAAAAGTGAGTCAAAATATGAACAGAAGCCTTTTAAAAGAGGACAAATGGTCAATAAACATGAAAAAAATGCTTGATGTCACTAATATCAGGGTTAATCCAAATTTAAACCACAATGAGATATCACCTTGCTTGAGTTAGAATGGTTTTCATCAAAAAGTCCAAAAATAATAGATGGTGGTGTGGTTGCAGAGAAAGGAATGCTTATATCCTATTGATGGGACTACAAATTATTCAATCTCTATGACAAAAAATATGAAAATTCCTCAAGAAACCTCACAGTAGATTTACCATTCAATCCATCAATTCCACTACTGGGTATCTACCCAAAGTAGAATAAATCATTTTATCAAAAAGACATCTTCACTCAAATGTTTATTGCAGCATAATTCCCTATTGAAAAGATGTGGAACCAACATAAGGATGCATCTATCTATGAATGAATTAAGAAAATGTGGTAAATTTATACCATGAAGTACTTCACATATAAAAGAAGAACTAATACCTTTCTAAATAATTTGGATGGAACTAGAGAAGATTCTCCTAAGTGAGATGTCTAAAGAATGGAAAACAAATACCACATGTACTCGCTTTTAAATTGGAACTAACCAATGAGCTCACAGAAAGACATAAAACTCAGTGGAAATCAAGTGAGGAGAGGGAGATGGGAAGGGAGAAACCTACCTGACAAGTACAATGAACACTATTTGGGTGATAGTGCACACCTATAGTCGTGACTCATGCATTAAAGAAGTGATCCATGTAAACCAAAAACATTTGTACTCCCTTAATTTTTTGAAATAAAATTGAAACTAAACACAGAGAAAATCTTGAAAGAAGCCATAAGGGAAAACCACCATATTTATAAATAAACAAAGATCAGAATTACACTGGACTTCTCATCAGAAACTTTGCAAGCAAATCAGTAGATGTCTACATAAAAAAAAAAAAAACAGAGGAAGATAGAGGAATAAAGTTAAGGTAAAATAAAATATTTTTCTACTTCTTAACTGGTAAGGGATAACAGTTTGTTGGAAATAATATCAACAATGTATTGGATAATTATAACTTATGGATATAAGCAATGACAGCAAAGTGTTGGCATGAAATGGAAGAGAGGCATTGGGAATTCCCTGTTATAAGTTACCTGCTATACCCATGAAGTTGTATAGTATTATTTAAAAGGAGACTTAGATTAGTTGTGAAAGTGTGTTGCAAGCTCTAGGGGCAACCACCAAAATAATTTTTAAAGAATTTAATGGATATGCAAGAGAAGAGAGAAAATGGAATCATTAAAATATTTATTTAAAGCCAGAAAAGGTCCAGATGTGGTGGCTCACATATCATCCTAGCACGGTGAGAGGCCAAGACAGAAGGATCATTTGAGGCCAGGTGTTCTGGACCAGCCTGAACAATTTAGGGAGACCCTTGACTCTACAAAAAAAAAAAAAACATTAACCAGGCATTGTGGGCATTGTGGTACATGCTTGTAGTCCCACCTACTCAGGAGGCTTTCACCAGGGAGTTTGGGGTGGTAGTCAGCTATAATGATGCCAGTGCACCACTCTAACTGGGACAACATAGTGAGACTCTGTCTCAAATTTAAGAAAAAAAAGACTTAGAAGTCAGATGCAATTAAAAAAATTAATAAAATAAATAAAACCAGAGAAAGCAGAAAGAATATCAAAAAGAAGAAATAAAGAGCAAGAAAAATGAATAGAAAACTGTTGAAACAAATATGGGAAATATTAATCTAAATACATTAATAATAATTTTAAATGTCAATGGTCAAAAGATAGAGACTGTCAGTGGATAAAAAAAATCAAGACCCAACTATATGTTGTCTATAAGAAAGCCATCTTAAATCAAAAGGCAGAGATAGATTAAAAATAAAAGGACAGAAAAAAATACTCCATGTAAATACTTATCAAAAGAGTCTGCAGTAAGTATGTTAATTTCAGAAAAGGCCAACTTCAGAGCAAGGAAAATTATCAAGGATAAATGGGGGAATTACTTAGTGATACAAGGGTCAATTTACCAAGAAGACATCACAGTTTTTAATGCGCATGTGCCTAATAACAGAATGTCAAAATATGTGAAGTAAAAAGTAACAGAACTAGTAAGAGAAATAGAAAAATCCACTGTTATGGTTGGAGATAAATCCAAAAGGTTAAAAAAATCACTGAAGGTATAGTTGAATTGACCAGTACTATCAAGTAATTAGATCTAATTGACATTTGCAGAATATTTCGCCTAACAACAGACTACACGTTCTTCTCAAGCTCTCAAGGAAGAGTCACCAAGGTAGATCATATTCTGTGCCATGACAAACACTTTAATAAATTTAAAAGAATAGAAATCATACACATTATGCTTTTGAACCATGATGGAATTAAATTATAAGACAATAACAGAAAGCTAGCTGGAAAAATCCCCCCAAATTTGGAGACTACACAATGTAAATAATATAGGGCTCAATGAAGAAATCATTAGAAATTTTTAGATATATTAAACTAAATGAAAACAAAAATACAACATCAAAATTTGAGGGTGCAGTAAGCACCCTCAAAAAAAGGAAAATTATTTTCCTTATAATTTATATAAGGAAATTTATAGCATTGTGTGTGTATATTAGAAAAGGAAAAAGATCTAAAATTAATAATCTAGGCCTCTACTTTAAGAAATGTTAAAAATAAGAAAGCATAGTAATCCCAAAATGAGCAGAAGACTGCTGACTCCTGACCGCTGTACATTCTTGCACATATACTCTTGTTATGAACTCAATACTAAGACTCTGGGAAACAGGACAGATGCTACATTGTTCTCATGCTGTCACCAGGTACATGAAACAGTGTGTGCCCTGACAGGCTTCCAGTTTTAGGCACTAAGTTTGGTGTAAGTTTTGTGCTTTCCTCAGGGTCGTCTCCCTTGCTGGCCATTGCTCCAGATTGGGGTCTACTCCACATCCAACATGAAAGAAGCAAAGGAGAGGCTCTTGCATAGACCCTGTGGAGGGGGCAGACCTCCTGACATCTTTATTCTGGACTTCTGGCCTCCAAAACTGTCAGAGAATAACTTTCTGTTGTTTTAAGCCACCACATTTGTGGTCACTTGTTAGAGCAATCATTGGGAACTATGTGTGTAAAATATTCAACAGCTAGTTTCTTGGGCAAAATTCCCAAAGAAAATGCCACGCATTTAGCTGAATACGTAGTACTGGCTAATGACATCCAGACACAGGAAATCAGTTAGACTGAATTGTCAGTGAAATGACAAATAATGGCCCTGATAGGATATTCCACAAATCCCAAGTACTTTTCTCATAATGAGTATTTTTTTTTTAATGGAGAAGATTTGATAGATGCCTGTGTTTCTTTTTAAAATTTAAATTAATTATACTGAATTGGCTCTTGGAAATCCCACCCACTTGTTTGGGTCTAGTCCAACTGTACATATTATTTAAAGTAGGCTCAAGTATGAATAAAAGCAGAATGAAATTATGGTAGAGCTACATCAACTGTGAAGGTGTTGTCAGCCAAACAGATAAATCGACCTACTTAGACCTTTGTTTGAGGCTATGCATTAATATATTTGCACTTGGCTCCTGTATTACATATGTCCCTATGTGGACACACTCTTTGACAAAAGAGAAATCAGAAAACACTGTTTTCCCTCCATTTTCCATTATCAAACTTTCCACTCAGCGTTTTTAAGTCTTGCCATTTGTTCTTACTGAAATTTTCTCATGCTTTAAGGTCCATTTCAAAGCCATATTCTAAAATTCATACAGGTCTCTCTACTTCCCAGTGCATGTTAATGAGATCCCTTTTTAGCATAAAAATCATCCTGTCCTGAAATATATTTAATGCTCATTTACCTATCTTCCCCATCAGGCCAGTTATTTTCTACCAGGACTAGGGATGGGAGATTAGGGAAGCATATAGTCACTGGAAAGTCTGGTTTGTCATTCATCTCCCTGTCCCTGAAATTCTGATGCAGTAGGTACAAGATGGAAACAAGTTCCCCGTTATAGCTCTGAATCTCCTCTCTACTGTTACCCCTTACCTTTGGCATAGGCAGACATCAGGGAAATAAAAAAAAATAAGCCCCAGGATCTTAGAGAACTTAGATTTTTAAGGTGCTTCTTGTATTTTTGAGGTCACGGATCCTTTTGGAAATCCTATCAAAGCTATGAATCCATATTTTTAGATAAACACAGACATAAAAGTTTACATATAAATTCAAGGGATTCACAGCCTTCTGAAAATCATTCTTGAACCCTCTAAGAATCCAAGGCCCTAAAGTTAGAAGCCCTGGGTTAAAATATAAGATAGTATTACATAGAGGATACCAAACAAATATTTGTTTAATTACTAATCAGTAAATGAAAGACCAATATAAGCATGTGCAAGCTTTGTCTCAACTCTGAGTTGATATTAGGATGAATACATATCTTTTCCTATAATGAGTGCCTTAGTATTCCTGCTTTTGACAAATTATAGAGTGGATATATTTATAAAACCTAAAAGAAAATAAAAGAAAAAAACAAGAAAAATAATTAGAACTAAGTTGATCTCATCTCTTTTAGAAAAAAAAAAAGCCAGGTGTAGGGGCTCACTCCTGTAATCCCAGCACTCTGGGAGGCTAAGGCAGGAGATTTGCTTGAGCTCAAGAGTTCGAGACCAGCCTGAATAAATGCCTATCTACTAAAAATAGAAAAATTAGCTGGGCATCATGGCAGGATCTCATAATCCCAGCCACTAGGAAGGCTAAGGCAAGAGGATCGCTTGAACCCAGGAGTTTGAGGTTGCTGTGAGATAGGCTGATGCCACTGCACTCTAACCTGGGGCAACTGAACGAGGCTTTGTCTAAAAAACAAAAACAAAAACAAAAAAACACAAAAAGTGCCCTGTCCTATCCTCCTAAAAACACAATTCTCAACTCTCTCTCCTTCACTGCGCCACGGCCCCCTGGGAAACAAGGCAATAGTCTGGGCAGTTATTTCATTTACTCCAATGAGATATTTTCCTCAAACAGTTTTAGACTTGCCTGGTTAGTTGAACAAGTCCCGGTAGAGCTACGAGAAAGCTTTTTGCCTCAAATAAATGAGCTTGGAAATGAAATTAAAACCTACCTCATTGACTTTACCTACTCTTTTCCCCCTAGACCATATTTGATTCAGAATGTAGCATTCCAGTGCAGAAAAAAATTCCAGGGTAAAGGCTGGAGGAAAGAAAACATCTCACCTAAAGTCCTGAGCCTTTAGGCCTTCGATAATCTTCAGACCTCCTTTCTTTAACAAGTACTATGATTTTCATTGGCTTTCTAAGCCCTTTCTTCTGAGACAAAGGAATCTTACAGATTTTTACTAACCACTTATGGAGAAAGAAAAGAAGATACCATAAGTATGAATTCCAAACAGGTGCCATAGAAGAATGCTCAACCCAAGACAAAATATTAATCCTCCCTTTCACCACACGACGAACTCCAACACAGCTTAATGATCTAATAATGATCCTAGACTTGTACTCACCTATAGAGGTCCCCCTCCTAAGTGTGGAGTGGGGCAAGAGAGGGTCATAGAGAGAAACTTTAAGCCTGCTGATAGACAAGCAGCCACCTAAAATAATCGCCCCATAGAAGAGCTGGGACTGAAATCCAGATATCTAGATAACCATTCTTTGTATCCCTCTACAAATTTTAGTCTTAACAATTGTATTAGTATGAGATGAAGTGTATTAATCTTCCAGATATAATAACCATTTCATGAAAAATAATAATACAGTATTATCTTCAACTAAATATTCCTCAGCACTATGGCTTGTTCCTTTGCACCCCACAGATCCTTCTTTATTACCTTTAAGTAGCATTTATTCAACCTTGTGTTTTCCACTAATCAGAAGTAAACTTCCAAAGGCAGCATTTCTATCCAATTCATCTTAGAATATCTAGAACAATATTTGGCACATACTAGGAACTGAGTGAAAGAGTGTTGAATCAGAGTTAGCACACAATTAAGAAACCCAAACAAAAGCAAAGTTGGTCCCAATATTTCACAAGTCTAATTGACACGGATTTATTTTTAACAGAGTAGTATGGCGATATATATATATATATATATATATATATATATATATATATATCTTAAACAACATACAAGTTGAAAACTCCTTATATGTAGCTCTGATATTAAATATTTGACATCCAGGTTTTAGACTACATGTGTCTGTTTCTCTTAAGAACATCTGATAGCATATATATCCTCAAGGTCAGAAGGAACAAAAAGAGGCAAAAACAACAAAAACAAACCTCTGATTCCACAAAGAACATCTGAACTGGAACACAGAGATTTTTCATAGGCTTTGGATGCCAGTTCCCTTTTGACACATGCATTCCCTTGGCAGAAAAAGAAGAAAAAGCAAATAAGACAAAAGTACATGAAGAAAAAGTCAGATGCCTCCCTGCCTTTTCCCCAGGGGAATGCAAGTCCCCAGAGGGCAGTACATGTAAACTTGTTAGTTTATACCCCTTTCTGGTTCTCCTGTAGTAGGAGTTATTCACACCTAGCACACAGGAGACAGCCTGGTAGACAAGCCTCACATTTCCCCACCAGCCTCTGAGACAAGATTTACCTATGAATCTCTAATCTTTGGTAATAATCTCACAAGTAAACCAAGGGTCAGCCATAGACAGTCATTCGACTTTAGGTTTTGGACAGGGCTGGGTTTGAACCCTCCACCTTTGGCATATGGGGCCAGCGCCCTACTCCTTTGAGCCACAGGTGCTGCCCAGTCATTCAACTTTAGACAAACCACTGTTATAGGTATTATAACTTAGACATTATGCTGAGGAAAATTCTATTAGTCCTTGTACATTTGTATAATTGTCAGTATTTACTGAGTTTTCTCTATATTCACTATATATATATGGAAAAAATACGGAGAATAAATGGACTCAGGAAGGATGGCTTTTTATGAATGACCTGCTCCTCAGACATTGACCACATCTCTTTGGACCTCCCCCAATCTAACCATTGGTAACTTCCATAAATGCAATACCTTGCCAGCCTTGATAACTAGTATCTGTCAAATGCCTCTGCTTACCTGAATAACTCTCACAAAGCAATTCGGATATCCAGAGTACATGACTAATGCTCTTTGTTATAAATGCAATGGTTCATTGAAAGGATGATTGGCTAGAAGGCTGTCACGGCAGTCTTTGGAGCATCCTCTCATGCACGATGGGCTGGACAAGCTGTCTTCTCTTTCTCAGGAGCAGTCTACCTCGCACACTGGTCTCCCCCGTCCCAAGTTTTCTACTTGGAAAGTGCAAGGGATAGG
The DNA here is from genome assembly GCA_963574655.1 of Perodicticus potto. Lineage (NCBI taxonomy): Eukaryota > Metazoa > Chordata > Mammalia > Primates > Lorisidae > Perodicticus > Perodicticus potto. Next base: position 60,100 of record CAUYRH010071811.1, read on the forward strand.
CAGAAACTTCCCTCCAGCTGGCTTCAGGAAAAACTGCCACAATCACTACAAATGGCCTATGGAATATTTTCTTTGACAGCTGATTCTTTTACTCCAACATGTAACTGAGTGAGTTTGGTTCCTCCACTCAGGCCTCTTAGCCATCTCCATCCCTGGCAAATTATACAATACAGTTTTAGCAACGGCTGTAAATTATTCCCGTGCTTTTTTATCATGGGTACCTAAACAAGGCAATGTGACATATTTGCTGAGCTGTTTAACCATTTCTTTATACAGTGACTAAATGCTACGACCCATTTGGAAAACCGCTTCAGTGCCCATAATGGTTTCCCTAGAAATCAGTGCCGGCTAATCTCGCATAATTGCAGACCATGGTGTGACATTACCAAGGTAAACATCTGTTGAATGCAGGGAAAAAATCAACAATACTTTCTGGAAAAAAGCAATCTTTTACATCTTTTTGCTTCTCCTCTGTCCCAATTTAAAATTTAAATGACTAGAAGTCAGAGAAAACAGACTCTTGTCACCAGATGCCACTTGCCACATTCCAAGAGCCCATCTGCTCCATTAAATACCCTGATCGGCTACTTCATACAAATACTCTAGGAATCACTCTTAAATTGATCTGGATTATCTCTACTTTCTTAAGGTCGTTTTCATAGGCAGTCATCCTTGTGAATATGTCAGTAATTGCTATGTGGTAGTCATTTCCTTTACTTCCCAGGCCAAACATGTGAACATCCTTTTTGTTGTCATTAAACTGAGACCTGTGTATCCAATTCCAAATCTCATTAAAATGTTGTGTCATCTTAGGGCCAGGGCAGACATCTGTACATTTGACACCAGCCAGGCAGAGTCTATCAGTAAGCTTTGCAGCCCAAGGAAAGACAGCAACTATCAATAGAAAAAAAATGCTAAAAAGAAAGAACCTTGTTAGTTATCTTATTTTATGGAGTGTTTTGGGGAATTCACTATTACCTTATCCAGGCCCTCTTAGATATATTTTCCATCTGTCTCCACCTTTGTTACACTCAAGCTATGCACACCATTTTAGAACCATTTTCTAGTTCCACTAATAAGTTAATATCAAGATGTCCTGTCCTTAGGCTCCTGGGGGTTGAGAGGGGCATTAAGTTTCCGAGGCCACAGGGATTCTGATTCATGTTGATACCTCTCTTGGTTGAGGTCCTTTCAAGCATACTAGCCAATGCCCTTTCTAATGTCTCACCAATTTCAGGCATATCTGAGCCTTTCTCTTTCCTCTTGGGCACTTACAATATTAGAGAAAGCTATGCAGTTTCATAATAAGCCCTAAAGTCTCTATTACCATTATATTACAGGATAATTTTACATGCAGAATCACTCTGTAAAATTGAGAAGAGTGTCTTCCTCTATGGAGCTCTCAATTTTTTCTTTATTCTGCTTTTTTAGAGCCTCTGGATCTCTTTAATTATCTTCTTTGGAACCACCTCAGAGCCTTATCTTTAGCAAGCCACCCTCTATTCTTTATTCATTGACAGAATAACCTTTACTTGAGAAAGAAAAAACTACAAACGTCAGCACTAACATCAAGATCCATAATTAAGTTGATGACAAAACCTTTTCTTTAGTCTTTCAGGTCACTTCCGCTTGGTTTATACAAATACAGCCCTGACATTTTAGTTTTTGTCTTCACCCTGCCCTTAGACCTTGCCACATTTTAAACAGCCAGCCAGCGCTTCTCCCCTTACACATTGTGAGCAAGGACAAAAACAACTCCTGACAAGCTGCTTGTCTTAGATGCCAGCAAAAGGGAACATTCGTTCTTCTTCCCTCCATTAAACTTACTTTGTAGACTTGTTCTCCCCCAGCTGTGGCTGGAAACATGGACTAGATCCCCAAGACTTCTCATTTTCCCTTACTTTTCTGTGTAAACCACAGTTATACCTGAATAAATTAATTTTATTGAGTCATTACTTATTATTGCTTCATACATGTGCATTTTATTGTATTATATTGCATCTGTTTATATTACTAAGACAATGAACCCCCACAACTCAGTCAACTAGAGCACTGCAAGAACTTACTTATATACCTAACCCATCCCCCGGTCTTGCTGCCCACTCCCCAGAGGGTAGCATGAGCCTGAGTTACATGCCCCTTACTCTTTTGCCTTCTTTTCAGAGTTTACCATTCAATATATTCAAGAACAATATATTGTTTAGTTTTATTTTCTTTAAAGTTATAAGAAAAATAGTAGGCTATCATAGTCCTTTGGGACCTGATTTCTCCACCCACCCCAAATATTATATAACCACAATTCAATTTTATTATTGAACATACTTGTATTTTATTCATTTTCATGGCTACATAGTATTCCATTTGGTAAGCTATACCACAATCTATTATTTTTAAATGTTTTTACCAAGAAACATTTGTGTTGTTTATCTTTTATTGCTATTATGAATAATGTTGCAGTTCTTCTTACAAGTATATTTTTATTCTTACACTTGTTGAGTAGGTCACATGTACCAAATGATAAATATTAATAGATAGATAGATACATAGATAGATAATTAAAAAATTGTCACTCCGAAGCATTAAAGAATCTAGTCCAATAAAACTGATAAAATCCCCAAATCTTATCATATTTCAAATTGATTCCCTCCTTCTGCTGAGGCCATTTTGGGTCCTGGAACCTGCAGTGAGGGTGAGCACTGGGTTGGTTTTGTCACTATTTCTTGTTCTCCCTCCTTCCCCTTGCACTGTAGGCAACTTCAGAACCAAAGGCAGAGATAAGTATAAGCTTGATCTTACTTGCTGATATAACTGTAGCCAACATGAAACTATTTGGGCTTTTTTTTTTTTTTTTTTTTTTTTGCAGTTTTTGGCCAGGGCCAGGTTTGAACCTGCCACCTCCAGTACATGGGGCTGGCACCCTACTCCTTTGAGCATTTTTTTTAATCTCTTTTTTTCTTTTGAGACAGTGTCTCACTTCTTCACCCTTGGTAGAAGGCCATGGTTTCATAGGTCACAGCGACTTCAAAGTCCTGAGCCCAAGTCACCCTCTTGCCTCACCCTCCCAAGTAGCTGGGACTACAGGAGCCCACCACAATGCCTGGCTATTTTTTAGAGTTGGGGTCTTGCTCTTGCTCAGGCTGGTCTCGAACTCATGAGCTCAAGTGATCTGCCTGCCTTGGCCTCCCAGAGTGCTAGGATTACAGGCATGAGCCACTACATCTGGCCTATTTTTTTAAATCTTTGCCTTTTTCTTTTTAAAAACTTCATGTGGCGCTTGCATGGTGTTCTCACAGATTCTTCTGGAGAATCCCTGCTGAAGCACTCTGCACAGGGACAGGCTTTTTACCACACCCCCTTTCTCAACCTATGGGCTTCCCCACTCTTCCTCTTATTCATGGGTCCCTTGGTCCCTCTGGGCTTAAGATCCCCTTTAAGACAACTCTGGGTCAGCTCTGAGTCTAGCCACCAGAACACATGCACCTTAGCCCTTCATCGATGTGAATACAGCAGCTTGCTCCCAAGGTGCTTACACCCTTTCTCTCCTGCCTCAGGCACACAGAACTGAAACTCTTGGTTTCCCAACAGAAATCTCTCCCAACAGAATCAAACAAATGCTTATGTTCTCCAAATTTGAGGAATGCATATCAAGCTCTAGGAGCTGTTTTATTGATAGTTCTTCACTTGGCTTAACACCACATATAAGAAGCCTTCATCTCATCGGTCCCCATGAGAGAAGAGAAGAAAATCCTTAGTACTATAACAGCTCTTCCAATAGACAGTCTGTCTTCCAAATCTAACTGCAGTCCTACACATAGGTGGGAAGAGGATGTTTGGCTGGTATAGACATAACTAATTTCACAATCTTTTGGTGTATTATCTTCTTAGGTATTCCAGCTCTTTATTTTAAGATACAAGAGTGTCTAATATTTATTCTATTATTCTCAACAATATCACTACTAAAATTCTAAGACCTAAAGAGTCTTATCTGAATATCCTGTTACAATTGGAATCTAGAAGGCTGTTTAGAAAATTAAGGAGTTTGAGTTCTGGTATGGAGGCAAGAAGTCTTAAGTAAGAATCTAAACTGTAGTTACCACAGTCAGTGATTCCATCCCATTGGGTGGTAATTATCCAGGAACAGAGGAACTTCTCCTGCCTGTATCTGCAGAGGACTCAGAAGTCAAGCTGATGTGGAGAATTATCAATCAAAAAAGAAGACCAGATAGGTTATCCAAGAGAATGAACATCTTACAAAATGAGAGAGCACTGAAAGTTTTACAGAAGAAGATAAAGAATTCTAAGGCCTGATACCAAGGAGAAGAGAGGCAAGAATAGAAATATAAGAAGAAGAGAGATATGCCTGGAACAAGCATTTATATCTATCCTATTTGTTATAGGTGTCTGAGTTTAAAAATTAGAGATAGACAGTGCTTATCTTGTAACCCAGTCACCCTAACTAGCTTTTTGCCTCGTTCTCTAAATCCTCACTTCATCCCAGTTCCAGTAACTTGGATTTGCCTTCCAAGCTTTAGTTTCTGTTTTTACTGGGTAGTATTCCAATGTTTTCAGAGCTGAAATCTCGCGTGGCCCCCCATTTCAATATAGGCACTAGAGTCTATGGGAAATTGTGCCTGGTGGGATTCTCTTTGTCAGTTTTTACTTTGTTATGATGCTCTTTTCTCTGCTTGACTTCCAAGATTTATCCCTGTCTTGGGCCCACCATTGTTTTCCATTGCTCCTTTCTCAAACTGACAATATACTTTTCCTACTTTTATGGTCATCCTTCCCTTATTCATTTACTCTCTGACTATGGGTCCAGAGTTTGCTTGTCAAATTTCTTTGTCAAATTCCAGTCATCCCATGGTAAAGACATGGTATTCAAGTCTTAAATATATAGCATCATAAAGAATTCACTCAATTTTCACCACTTAAATCATTTGTTTGTTCCTTAATTCCCATGTATGGAGCCTATGTTATGTTCCAAGCATTGTTCTCAGTACTTGAAATATATCAGTGGGAAAAACAAAGTCTTTATTCTCATGAAGACAGTTAAATAAGAAAACAAATAAACATGTAATATATCTTATAATTTAAAATTCAGTGGAGAAATATGAAGGAGATAATGGAAAACAGAGTTTTGGAGAAGTCATGGCAGGCCTTCAGGATTATGTAATAAAGAAACATGAACTCCTGACCAGTTGTTGGAAATATTGTTTCCCTAACATAACTCAGAGACATCTAAGAAAATGATGGGAATTTCCACTAGGACACCTAGGTACAAAAGCCATTCCCTGCTCTGACCCCATTTTTACTGCCCCCCACTCTGATCCAATGTACCCTCTCAAAGTCAAAACCCATCATCAGCAAAATCTATTCTATCTCCTAATGTTTCCTTTACCTTGTTCCAACTGAAACCTGACTCTGCCTAGCTCTGTAGATCCTGCTTCCTTATGAGCCCCAGATGATGGCTGTTTTTCCCTCTCATATGATTCCAACCACAAGGCCTAGTACATAATAGAAACTCTATGAAAGCTATTCTTCAATGAATGCCTTAAACTTTTCCTCTTCAGCTTGGAAGGGAAGTAGACTATGTCAATTGACCCCTTGGTTACAACTCATTGAATTAAGTCATGTACCTTCCCAAACTGGAACAATAAGATTTCTCTCTGGGATTTTAGGTCAGGCACATGTTGTAATATGGAGAGGTAGGTGGACCTCAGTGAAGGCAGAGTGAGCAGATCTTCCCTGTAGAGAAAAAAAGAGGCAGAAATAAGCCAGAGAAGGGAGATCACGTAGTGAGAAAGAGGTTGAAAGAGAAAGGTTAGTGGTCGCCCATTATACAGAAGGACTAACTGTGTTCCCTGCAATTCAGTTCCTTGAGTCTTGGGACTCTTGGATCCTGAAAATACAATGATCCTTTTATTTTTTCTGTCTTGAATGATGTATCTTCTGTGTAGCTCAGCACTGCTGCTTCAGATGGAATACCCCCCTTTGCATGTTGACTCTTCATACCAGTATTCATAGTAGATTTATATTAACCAAACTGAATGCCTCCATTTTCCTAAGCCCTGAATCATTTTATGATAATAATGTCACCTGGGGCACCTAACCTTTAAGCCTCTACCCTCGTTCTTCCTCTAGGAAACCTGTCCTTTATTATGGTGGGCAAATTTTTTCTGTTAAGGAACAGATAGTACATTTTTAATTAAGACTTTACAGGCCTTTCTGTCTGTTCCAACTACTCAGTTTTGCTATTGTAACTATGAAAACTCCATAGACGATGTGTAAGCAAATGAGATTAGTCGTACTGTAATAAGACCGGCTCAGGATTAGGATGCCTAAGTTCAAAAGTTTACTTTTTCATTAATTACCCGAGTGGCCTGGGGCAAGTTAGTTAACTTCTCTATTTTCAGAATCTTTATCACTAAAAAGAGGCTAATATTGAGGCTAGTCCCATCTTATAGAATCACTGCGAAGTACAATTGCAATAATATTTATAGAGGATCTGGCAAATTGACCAAGCACCATTAATTGTTAAGTTGTTCGTACAGTTATTAAACATTCAGTATTTCTTCACTTGTCAACTGTTTTTCTCCATATTTTTATTTCTTCATTAAATTCTAGTCCATTTTTTTCTAGAAGCACATGTTCCACGGTGTATGAATAGGTAGTAGGGCACAGAAAGTGCTTCAAGGTGAAGTAAGATTTGAACTTTTGGATTAAATAATGTTAAATCACATCCCATGCATTGTATTCTGGAGGAAGGATAGCGGAATTGCTCAGTTACCTAAACGGTGTTATTTTTATTATTATTTTTTTTTACAGCAGATTCCTTTTATCGAAGAGCCAGCCAGCAACTGCATCAGTGTCCCAACATGGGGTTTCTGAGAGCAGCCATGTGTGCTTAAGGGGTTGGATTCTTTTTTACAAAGATATCTGTCTCAGAATGTTTATTGCAGCTCAAATCATAATTGCTAAGTCATGGAAAAAGCCTAATAGCCCATCAATCCATGAATGGATTAATAAATTGTGGTATATATTTCCCCTCTTTCTTGCAAAGTCCCCCTTATTATCAGAGCAGTAAGGGCACTGCAACTCTAGTGCAGTTTTAATGGGAGATAGTTCCTGTTAGGGTGGAAATGCTCAGTTGGTACTCCACACAGGATGAGAAAAGGATTTCTCTGGGAAAAGATTAATATATAAAAGTATAAGTTTAACTTATCTTAGATAGAGAGAGAGTAAGAGAGGGAATGAGAGAGGGAAAAGAGTAAGGAAAGAGATAGAAAAGAGCAGGGAGATTGTGTGGCAAAAAGAAAAAAAGGAAAGAGAAAGAAGGAAGGTAGGAAGGAAGGAAGGAAGGAGAGAGAGAGGAGAGTGAGAGAAAAGAAAGAAAGAAAGAAAGAAAGAAAGAAAGAAAGAAAGAAAGAAAGAAAGAAAGAAAGAAAGAAAGAAAGAAAGAAAGAAAGAAAGAAAAGAAAGCAAGCCCTCAGTTGAGGTAAAGCGGCCAGCTGAATTTAAGAGGGGATGGAGTGAAAAGGTAATTGCAACTGAATTCATGAGGTCCTGTGAATGTGAACGCTATGTCCATTTTTTTCCTCTGGCAAGGTTGAAGACATTTTTCCAGGTGTTCCCAATCCTGAGGCCTGTTGTTCATATTCTCGTTCATACAGGAACTTTTCAGAAACAAATTCTAAAAGGTAGCTTTAGCTAATAGATCAAGTAATATAAAAGAAAATTTACATTTCCTTTTGGGCAGAGCTGCTAGTGTGAGAAAAAGAGAGAGCAGAGAGCCAGACTGACTTCAGTCCTCACCAAAAAACCATGAGTGAATAATTTTCCTACAATTACACTATAAAGACCAACCATCCCTCCAGTTTCTACTCCTTTTAGAAGATTTGTCATATGAGGTTCTGTGGGTGGGATTTTTACCCTTTTTCAATGAAAGAGATTCCTTTTTCTCACTGTATGTATATTCTACTTCCTGTCCTCCTCAGTTTTACAGCCTGGCTCTTCTAAATCCATCTCCTGAAATTTGACTTTACTGTCTTTTTATACCTCAATTCATTCATGCATTCTTTCTTTCAACAAATATTCACAGAATACCTTCATATGCCAGGCACTATACTAAGTAGTACAGATTCAAAGGTGGCTAACCTCATAGAGCTAAAGGTCTAGAGCTATAGGTTGCTATTCATAATGCATAATCACAGACTGGAATAAGGACTCTTATTCTCTCAATAAAAAGGGGAGAGACAGAGCCTATTACAAAAGAATCTTGCTTTTCCTGTTTAAATGCTGTCAAACTTCATCAGGAAGGTAGCGCTCTCAGAGATTTATTGGCACAATTGGACAAGCAGGACGAGGCTCCTTTTCAAAATTTTGTCTGAAGGCCCTTGTATTCTGTCACATCTTGGAGCACTCTCCAAACAGAATAATCAGTGCTTGGTGAGGACAGGTGAATTCAGGTGCTAGGAAGCATCCAACATCTTTCCAGCCTGTATGCAGGCCTATTAATTTAGTGTATTGTTGCTGTATCAAGTTTTGTCTGACAGCTGCCAAGATTCAGTGAACTACAGGAACAAAGCAACATGACAGATAGTTTAGAAGCACTAAAGAGGAAAGTCCCAAGATAGAAAGATCTCCTACACATACAATCCTGTACCACCCCTCATTTCAGATGGCCTGGATAGGCCTCAAGCTCATATTCAATTAATTGTAACTCAAGTTTAGAACACATAAAAAGAAGCTTTTCCAAGTAAAGTTCCCCTTTAGTCTTTAGTAAAGATGATAAAGGCAAGGAAACTTGTTAGAGGGTGATCATACAAATGACAAGGTCCCAAACTAGATCAAAAGGACAAGAATTAAACAAGGGCAGCTGCTCATTGCTCCTTCCCATTGATGCATTTGGCCTGGTGATTGTGTACTCATCATGTCTGTTTCAATTATTAAGTCCTAAGCCAGCAGTTCTCAACCTGTGGGTCACATCCCCTTTGTAACAATGAAAATACATTGCAGCATTAGGAAGGTTGAGAACCACTGTAAGGCCTAACTAGGGTTTACTATTAATGTTTCAGAATGGTAATGAATTTATTTGTCTGTGTATTAGAAAAGTCTAGGAGTGAGTCTGTTACAATCAAGGGCTGAAATGATATTAGCAAGACCCAGTCTCTCATTTTCTTCTCTCCTTCCTCATCTCTACCTTTTTTTGTATTGGCTTCACTCAGAGACAGGCTTTGTCCATACAGTGAGCTCCAGAAGAGCCAGACTTAGATCTTCTAAGACTAAAGAGAGTTTTTCTTCTCAATAATTCCAGAAAACTCCAGAGGAAGTGTTCTCATTGGTTCAGTTAATCATGTATTCATCCTTAAACCACAGTAGACAAGGCTTTAACCAGGTTTGTTTAGGTTATACCATTTTTGTTTGAGCCTGGGATGGGTGCCAGACTCACTATACTCCATGACTGAGAGTGATGTGGAGAGACATTCAAAAGAAATGCCAGAAAGCTATTAACAGAATAGGGAATAGAGCTAAATAAGCAAACACAGCATGTGCCTCTACCAGGTGCTAATATGAGGGCTTACCAATGGAGAGGGTTTTACACATAAGAACAGGAGGGTTTTCCAAATGCATGAAAAAGAATCAGGTTACTTATCTGAAAAATAAAAAAAAGTTATTTGCAAAATCTATGACTTAGGATAAGATAATCCAAGTTTTATCTGGAAAATTTCTGAAAGAAATATTAGAAAAGAATAATGACATTACTCTTAAGTGGAGGACAAATGTGATAACCCCATTAGGTTTTTTCTTTTCTCATTTTACAATGAGTCACACTCAGAAGACACTCAATAAATATTTTTATTTGATTCCTGGGATTTGATACTCAGTGTGAAAATTAATCTTCATATAATTGTAAGAGAACTAATTAAGGCAGCAGAGTTACTGCTAAGATGCCTAATCAATAATCCTGCAGGTGTCCTTTCAATAAGAGTAGAAAATTAATGAATTCCCATTTTCCCCTCAATTTACTATGCCAACATAAAATTTCTCCCAGGCTTTGAATAACTTTATTTTGTTTTTATAGAAATAAAAAGAACACAGACATTTTGAGGTTTTACCGGGACTTCGTTCCATAGGCTCAAATCGAAAACAATCCCAGAAACACACTTTCTGTCAGAACTAGATAACATCAACAAATCACCCAGTCATGTTTTATCCTCCACAGATTAACTAAACTAAGCATACATACAAAATCAACTGGCCCAACTACACTGAATTTTATTGCATTTTGTAGCATCTATAGGTATAAATAAATGTTTACTGAATTAACAGATGAGACAATAAAGAGCTGCAAAATTCAAACTAGGCATTCCAATGGCCAGGACTATTTAGTCATTTAAAGATCAATTCCTGAGGTGTATCATTGATAGGAAAGTAAAAAGAACAATGGGGCTAATGAATTTTGGGTTAAAATATCATAATCTCTATTACTTTGAAGAAATTGGTTAATGCCTCTGAGTTTCAAATCCCTCTCAGAAAAATAGGGATAATCATACCTTCCTTGAGGAATTATGTTATTATTTGAAGACATGCTATATACAAAGTGGCTAAACAGAGTGAAACTTTAAAAATAGTTGCCACAATTTACAATTTTCAACTCTTCATAATGTTTACCATAAACATTTTCAGTGTCACCAAAATTATTCTGAAATCTAGATATGGCATATATTATACACTAGGTAAAGAATATTTTTTTAAGTATTTCTTGGTATATTGTGAAAGGGACTTGATTAAGTGAACGTCTTAATTGACAAATAGAATTAGTTTAGCCTTTGATGACTTCTAATCATTTTTTTAAAGTATACATGTATATACAGACATTTCCCCATATCCAAGAGTTTTACATCCATGGTTTCAATCAATTGCAGATCAAAGAGCCTACAATTATATTGCATCTATACTGAACATGTATAGATTTTTTTCTCACCATTTTTCCCTAAAAAATATAAAAATATTTGTGCAGAATTTATATTATAGGAGTTTTTATAAGTAATATAAAGAAGATTTAAAGTATATGAAAGGGTCAAGTGCAATGGCATATGCCTATCATCAAGGGACTTTGGGATTCCAATGTGAGAAGCTATCCAGGAGAGCTGGAAACCAGAGTTGGCAATACTGAGAAATTCTGTCTCTGAAAAAAATAAAAACAGTAGCCAGGTGTGGTGGCGTGCCCCTATAGTCCTGAACCCAGGAGTTTGAATTTACAGTGAGCTGTGATCAAACCATTGTATTCTAGCTTGAGTTACTGACACCCTACCTTTAGAATAAATAAATAAATAAATAATTAATTAATTAAGTATGCAGAGATGTGTACACAGGTTATATTCAAATACTACACCTTTTTTTATCAGGGACTTGAGCATATGTGAATTTTGGTACCTGAGGAAGGTTCTGGAACAAATCACCCACGGACACCAGTGGGCAAATTTAACTTTGATTATATACCAGAATTCAACAATTTTATTCTTCCCACATTTTATTTTTTGGTGTCACAGTTTTCTTTTTTTATATTGTGTGCTCCTCAACAAATTATTGTAAGTCTAATTACTTTTAATGCTTTTGTCTTTTAACTTTTATAGTAGAGTTAATTTGATTTATGAACTCCTATTGCAGTATTAGAGTGTTCTGAATTTGACATTACCATTGAATTTTATACTTTTGTATGTTTTAATGTTACTACTTAGTATCTGTTTATTCAGCTTAAAGGACTAAGTGGCTAGTGGTGATAAAACCTTTAGCTTTTTTTTTTCCTGGGAAAGTCTTTAACTCACCTTGGTTTCTGAAGAACAGCCTTACCAGATAAAGTATTCTTGGTTGGCAGTGATTTATTTATTTTTTACTTCAGCACTTTAAATATATCATCACATTTTCTCCAGACCTGCAAGTTTTTTGCTGAGAAATCTTGTGATACTCTTTAATTATTTTTAATTTCAGAATAGTAGAGGGTATACATGTTTTGTTTATATACTTTATTTTTATACAGATTGAATCAAAGATATAAGGATGCCCTTCACCTAGGTAGTGTACACAGTACCTGATAGCTGTTAATTTACTCATGCCTACCTCCTTCCTTCCTCCTGGCTTGATTTTTTTTTTGAATTATTATTTTTTACTAAATCATAACTTTATACATTGATGCATTTATGGTGTTTAGTGTACTGCTTTGATATACAATGTGAAATGCTTACATTGAACTAAGTAACACATCCATCATAATTATACTTGCTTAATAGTTTTGAAATGTACCATTGCATCATGCACATTAGCTGAGGTCCCTCCAAAAATCCTCCCTCCTCCCATGTCCCTTCTCCCCTCCCCTCTCTCTCCTCATCCCTTCTACTTTCTGGACTATAGTTATGTTTTGCCATTCATATGAATGTGTAGGTGATTATATATTGATTTCATATTAGTATTGAGTATATTGACTACTTTTTTTTCTCATTCTTGAGATACTTTACTAAGAAGAATATGTTCCAGCTCCATCCAGATAAACATAAAAGATCTGAAGTCTCCATCTTTATTAATGGCTGCATAGTATTCCATGGTGTACAGATACTACAATTTGTTAGTCCATTCATGGGTCGATGGGCACTTGGGCTGTTTCCATGTCTTGGCTATTATGAATTGGGCTGCAGTAAACATTCCAGTGCAGATGTCTTTGTTGTAAAATAATTTTTGATCATCTAGGTATGTACCTAGTAGAGGAATTG